>JACN01099654.1:0-13601 GCA_000787155.1 Scartelaos histophorus | reverse complement strand
AATATAATATAATAATAATAATATAATTTGTGTTCTAGGGAGGGTTGTAGGACTGAAAACAGAGACACACTCTCCTTGCATCCCTCCTGAAGTGCCGGAGAGAAGATGTCAACAACACCTGAATCTGCAGGTGCCTCAGCGCTCTCACAGCTCTGCGTCCTCTTCAGAAGAGAACAGCTCTTCTAGTGCTGCACTGCCCCTTTTGGCTGGAGAAAGAGACACCCCTTCTCCCAGCCTAGAGGAACGTATGTTTACCATAAACAGCAAAAGCCCTGCTGAGTGAGTTCTCCATCTTTGTCAAATAGTCTTTTTCACACATTATTATGTAATATACATGAAACAAAATCTCATAATTCTGCACAGGACGCTTGGAGAGGTACCAGAGGTTTCACCAGTATCTCCCAGTAACTCCCAGGACCGCTCCTCTGTGCGCTCTCCTCTGTGTTCCCCTCTCAAGCGGCAGTCATCTGTGCATTCTGGGCGCCTGGGCAGCACAAAGAGCCTCTCGGCCGCGGTCTTCACAGATAAACCTCCTGTGGTTCTCGCTGGAGGTGTCCAGTTCAACAGTGAAGTGTCCCGCAGTGATGAGAATGTTCTGGATTCGCCCCGTCAGCGGAGGAGTTATGGCTCCTTTCCCTTCACACCCTCAGCCGACTCTAACACCTTCCATCAGTATCGTTCTGCAGACTCCAGCATGTCTGTGGCTGACAGTGAAGCCTACTTCTCTGCTGCTGAGGACTTTGAACCAATCAGCAGTGCAGACGAGGGCCCGGGCACTTACCCTGGACGTAAGAAGAAGAGGAGGCAGCCTCAGCCACCACCTCCATACTACATGGAGAGCTACAGGTCAGCATTGCAGCATGTTATTGGGTTAGAAAAGTTTTAAGAAAACATGAAAACATGCCAGTGCAAATTGTATAGCTTTATTGGTGTCTACATGTTGCCAATATGATGATACCAATGTGTCCTCAAACACAAACATTTGTAATCCTTTTTACTCATACATGTTTTTAACCTTAACCTTAACCTAACCATTTGAGCACTGTCTTTTAGATGTTGTTTTTTAACAACTTGAGAAACAGAAATACACAAGATTAAGAAATATCCACTGCTGACAGCAGCTCTGTGGGGGTTGTGTTGTTAACATTTTTCATAAAACAAACCAGAATCAATGAGGAGAAATGGATTGGTGTGATGATTTCATATAACACATTTTAGAATTCATTGTGCAAACCATCTTGGCCATAAGCCAGACACGTTGAGGCTTTCATTTATTAGATTGATCCAATCATGGAGGCTGGCTATGATGTAAATGGCTTGTACCAAATGAGATGTTTGATCCATGAGAAGGCACTTGCTGAAGTGTTGTGCAAATTGGATTTTGGTTTTGCTCTGTAACTACCTTGTCATTTTTCTATTACTTTAAATGTTGTTATTGATCTCTCCATATTTTTTGATTGATATGGCCTTCAAATAAATGGGAATTAAATGCTCAGGCTCACGTAGGAAGCAAAATTCATTCAAAACTATTGCAGCTGTAACAGTAGTAGATTCTAAAATCATAATTTTAGAATGAAAAAATATCCATAAATCGTTAAGCTTTTAACCATAGTGATTGGACTGTAATTTCTCATTTTTGCAGTCGAACGTCCATATACCACAGTGTGGAAGGGCCCCTCACCTATGTTCTCAATGGGGAGCTGATTACAGAGCCGCGTCCACTGCCCTTACCTCCAACACTGCCTCCCCTGCCTCCTCATCCCCTCCCGAGTCACATGTCCCAGGCCTCTTTTGTATCTGCTCTGGCCATGGAGGAGGAGAGCTCTATGGAGGCTGAGAAGACCGCTGAGACTGGCCCTGTCACTCGCCAACCCCATGTTATGGCATGTTACCAAAGCTACCTCGCCCAGTACCAGGTAAAACTCAAATACACACACTTCAACAAGTCTATTACTGTATTTGAGCTGTGCTTTTGTGGATGTTTGTACAGGTGTCTAATTGGTCTGTCAAGCAGCCAACAAACAAGAGAACATCTAAATCTTCCCTCCATCGTCCCTTAGACCTGGATACACCCACCAGTGAAGAAAGTTCTGGATCTTTTGACCAGCTCTCTGTCCCTTGTTTTAAGGTATACTGTACATGCTAATGATTTATAGTGTGAAAGTATATTACTTTATCAAAATATATATTAAAAAACAAGAAATTTGATAATCTGTGCTGCAATCTGAAGATTGAAGAAAAAACTTTTTGAGTAATAGGGATTTGATTTTGAATGATTTCAGGTCATTAAGCAGGGCCTTTCCGCCAGTTCACTATTAGACAGAGGAGTTCAACTAATGGCCGATAACAACAGGTATTTAATCAGTCTATTCTTTCTATGTATTGACATCAGCAATGCTTTTTTGTGCTACTATTATAGTATTTATTCTTTCCGAAGTACACCATATACTCCTCTGGATAAGCGGGCCATGGAGAACACAGATGAGGACACAATGACAGATGACTGGACTTTGGAACAGCCTCTGGCCCAGACCAGAACCACTGCCATTGTGGAGGTGAAAGGAGCCATCAATGTGGTGCTCACCCCTCTTGTGGCAGAGTCTCTGGACAGGTAGCACTCATTTTATATATCGTCACCTTCCTAAAATAATCACCTAAGTCACTTTTTGCCTAAGTTTACTTTAGGCAAAAAAAATGCCATAATTTCAATTTTGGGGGGAGTTTTTTCCTGAAAAACCTGAAAAAAATGACTTATGCGATTATTTTAGGAAGGTGACGATATTCAGGTTAATTTTATATTGAATATACTGACTATACTGATGTTTTTAAACAGATGCAATAGAATATGATTGTATTGTTGTGTTTCAGGTACATCGAGGCCATGGTTCATTTTGCCAGTATCCGACACCCTGCAGCGATACTAGACGACCTGCATGGCAAAGTTTTAAATGAGGCCTATCAAATTAGCAAGTCCACTGTGACAGAGTCTGTAAGTACACTTTAGTCAGCAATCATACTTCTATAAATGCTTCTCATAACTCTATATGAAACAGGCATCAAATATAAGCTGACGTTATTTCTAAATGGAACAGGCAACAAATATAAGCTGAAGTTATTACAATCGCTCTCATAAATCCAGTAAATTATTTTTTTAAAAGTGAGTTGCATGAAACTCATTGATGTCCAATCTGTTTCACTTCGCAGAGCCAAACCGGGAGGCAGGAGCATAAGCTGTCCAAGAGCGAGGCCGTGAACCCTAGCTCCCTGAGCGTTCCCCAAGGCCAGACAGACCTGTCAGTCAAACCAGATAATGTGAAAATCAAGGGCCTTCAGGCCAACGTCTCCATCCCTAAGGTATGACCTTTGACCTAGACTAATGAAAGACTATAAAGGTAGCACAAAATGTGATCTGAAGCGGAATGCTTCAAGTGAAATTATTTTTATGCTTTAAATCTGCTCTTAAAAGTATTTTTCATTGCACATTCTTGAAGCATTATATTTAAAAATAGATATACAGTATATGTTAATTTGAAATAATATTTTAGATTTTTCTAAAATATTTTTATTCAAATTAAAATATTTCTAAAGTATTTATCCTCTGTCTAGGTAAATCTTTGCCTTCTTCAAGCTTCTGTAGAAGAAGGATCTCCTTCGAGTTCCAGCAAAACTGTCACACATGTGTCACTTGTGGCACTGTGTTTTGATCGGATTGCCACCCAGTTCAGAATGAACAGGTACATCTTTTGTTTTTTTTTTGTTTTTTTAAATATTAACATTTTTTCAGTCATTACACAATTTTGATTGTTTAACATGATTACCTACTACCAAAATGTTGCTTCAGAGGTATTGTGGAGGAGACTCCAAACACAACAGAACATGGCCGACCCTCAGTCATGCTAGAGAAGTACGCATCAGCCACCAAAATGCAGCCCCAGTCTTCAGGCTCACTGAGATCAAATGCAGGGATTGAGAAAGGCAAAGAGATCGCTGCTCGACTCAACATCCACCGCATTCACAGTCAGCTCCGAGGCCTTGACTCGACAGGTCAGGGTGAACTTGCTATTTCACCGAGTCCCCATTTGAAACTTATTTTACGCTTATTTTTTCTTTCTCTCTGTAGACATTGGCACCTGTGCCATTACTGCAATTCCTTTTGAGAAATCCAAAGTGCTCTTTGGCCTGGAGGAAATGGAGGAGTTTTCAGTGGTGGATGAGACTGATGCTCAAGTCACAGGAGGTGATCTGGGTCGCTCCATGTCTTCACTGGAGAAGTGGGGATGGATTATGTTTGAATGTGGAATTGAGAATCTTACAGTCAAAGGTAAAGCAAAAATTTTATCAGCACATGAAATTTGAGTGAGGAAAATAATTCTATATGAAAACTTTTGACTTTTTTAGGAGGTCGACAATCAGGTGCCATCCTTTACAATGCATTTGGTGTAATGGGTCGCACAGACACAGGAGGAAAAACAGGAACATCAAAGTCTAATGGATCCACTGGTTCACAGACAGGCAGCGGCTACAGCACAGATGTTTCAGATGACAACCTGCCTCACGACCCCCTCAGCCCACCCTCTGATGCCAACGAGCATTCTGACTCTGATGAGCAGGTGAGAAGCCCTAATTACAAAAAACCCACACAAACACAGAAGACTGTTAATGGACTTTTTTACTGACTTGTGCTTATAGGATGAAGGTGTTGAATCAGATGACCTCAAGAAAGACCTACCCCTCATGCCTCCGCCTCCTGACTCCAGCAGCATGAAACTGACCATCCGAGAAATCTGGTTCAGTTTCGCTGCTCCAACAAATGTGCGCTCACCTTCACAAGCTATTTCCAGGTACAAGATCATTATAGAGACGTGCGTGACATGAAAGTAGTACACCTCTGTCTAATTTGTTTGTTTATTACTTTTTAGACATCTCAATCTACTTAGCACAGCCACACCTGCCATTGGTGCGTGGTTGGTTCCCATTGACCAGCTCAAGTCCTCTCTACGCAAATTGGACATGGAAGGCACGCTACGAATCTGTGCGGTCATGGGCTGCATAATGACAGAAGCTTTAGAGGTTAGAACATTCACTAACAAGCCCTTGATATTTTATGTGCCTTTATATTTAGGTATAATCGTATGTAATATTTATACCAACAGAAAAAGAGTATTCACATTCCTATCCGGAGCAAATACAACCGAGTTACCAAGAGAGCTCGGTATCTGCATGAGAATCCTTCATGCATGCTGTGTAACATCTTGCATCGCTATCTGCAACAAGCGGACTATTCCATAATTGAGGAGGCTACCATGGTTAGTGCAATATAAATTGAAAATGTTAAGTTATTTAATTATTAACTTTCCTTAACATATTGAGGCTTAACTCTGATCAGTGGTGGATTGAGAAGACCAAAGTGTAGAAAGTATTATTTTTAAAATAATAGTAGTCAAGAAAAATTCTGAATTTTAGAAGCAAAAAGTATGATAAAATAAACAAATATATTTTCTCACTTTGTTAAACACTGATAATATTTATCTTTACACTGCAAATAAGTTTGAGTAGGCTACATAACTGAGTAAATCCATTACTTTGACTTTTAACCTATTTAATTTTTTTCTCTTTTATTTCAGAATGATGGCGTGCCAGCACTAGTAACTCTGAAGAAGGGTCTTGTGGCATTGGCAAGGCAATGGATGAAATTTATTGTAGTGACTCAGGGTTTCAAAGCCATTGGTCTAATGAGGCCTAACCAGCTTGCCAAGCCAAAAGAACCTCAGCCAACCCTAGTGGAAACAGTGATGGGCCTGGACAATGGCGCTGCCCTACAGAGTGACACCAGCGCTGATGGAGCTGAGTTTGAATTTGATGCAGGTGGGAGTATAAAGCTTTCAAAGGGATGGGGATTGTTTGGTGTACCTCACCTCTGCTTGTTAATGTTTTCAAAGACATAAAAGAACAATGTTTGTTGTTGTCAGTAGATAGTGTATTGAGGAAAGAATATTTGACTTGAAGGAGTTTTGGCATTCTTCTCAGAGTTTGATTTAATATTCTTTTGTGAAGCCACAGTGAGTGAACACACCATGTTGCTGGATGGATTGTGCAGCCGCCCGCCGCCTAAGGAAGCAAACACTGGCCCTGTCAGTGGAGTGGAAATCATGAGGAAGCTCTCCAAATCCCACACACACAACGACTCCGGTCTCAGAATAAAGGTATACGAATTATAGTGCAGTCAGTGTTCAACCTATAACTTTTTGTAGTATTGATTTTCAAAAGAAACTCAGAAATATATTGTTGTACAGTTTTTGGCTGTGAATGGGAAGTATGAGATCCATAATGAAAACATCTGTGGGAATTTGTTAATGAGATAATGTTTGCTGACCCAGTTAACGAGGACTGACAATTGCTGCAGATTGGCAGACACATTTATCAGTCAGCTCCAGGGCAGCTGTGGCTGTAGTTGTGGCTTATCTGGTGTGTGGAATGAATGAATAGCACAGTATAAAGCTGGAGGTTGTAAGGTGTGATTAATTATCAGTTGACACAGCATTAAGTGTCCATATTAAAGTTTTTTTGAGTTTTAAGTCTTGTCATCTATCATACTTAGGGTTCACATCCATACCAGTCACTCAGTTACACCAGCGGCGACACAGCAGCAGACTCCCCGGCCCATGTGAGTCGAGGGGGCTTACCGGCCAAGGACAGCCCCAGGAAGGAGAGTCTCTTGAGCAATCTGACAGGTAGTTTTCGAAGTCTGCACAACTTACTGGAGGGCACGCCGCAAAGGAATGAACCATCTACTGCAGCAGCTGCTAAGACCAGCTCCCTCACTCGCACAGGTATTCATGTAGCAAAGAGTCCAAGCATTAAAGGTCATTTGTAAGGATGGCATTTCAGATGGCCTTAATGTAATGCTTTTGTGCCTTTTCAGGAAACAGCCTTGGAACAGACATGCTGACAGAACATCC
Organism: Scartelaos histophorus; assembly: GCA_000787155.1. Classification (NCBI taxonomy): domain Eukaryota; kingdom Metazoa; phylum Chordata; class Actinopteri; order Gobiiformes; family Gobiidae; genus Scartelaos; species Scartelaos histophorus. The sequence continues at coordinate 6,642 of JACN01099654.1, read as the reverse complement.
TCTGCTATCAGCGCCCTCTTCTGTAAGTTTTTATAACTGGATGTCCAACGCAGTGGGGGGCAGGACTGGTGGTATCACCCAGGAGTCACCAGCCACCCGTTCCCAGCACAATAGTTTACAAACAGGTCAGAATCTATGCAATTTGATTTACTGAAATGTTCACTCAACTTTAATATTTTTTACTTTTAAATGTTGTTCCACAAGACTCTCCAGAATATCTATCATTGGATAGCTATTACCAATATGAACTACTACCAGTTAACAGCCCAGAAGGAGGTCAGGGATTGTTGTGTTGTGCTTGTGAAGTATTCGGGAAGTCTAGTCTTTTCAGTTTCCCATAGTAAAACAGCTACACCATGTTTGTCCTTGTAGGAATATACTTTTGTATGGAAATAATTTCTACAATACACTTTGCAAAGTAGATGATAGTTAACTGTCGTCATGTGTTAGTAATTATATTAGTATTATGTTAGTGAATTAGTAATGTGACTTGTAATGTTACAATCAATGCAAATTACTTCCTAAGCTTAACAGTAAAAATGTACAAAACAAAGGCACAAAACATTCAAGAGCATAACCTGATTCCATTGCAATGTGTAACTTGCTATTGATTATTATGCACTATATTGTAAATATGTAAAATATTATTATGCTTCTCATACCCTTTGTACTCTGTGTACCGTTAAGTTAATATTATTTACCTTACAAATCTCATTGACATATTTAGGTGGGACCTGTAATCTACCCACCATCCCTTCTGCGTCAGACTTCAACACAGTTTTGTCCAGTGACCAGAACACTTTGGATGGTACACAGTCACAGCACTCCCAGCACAGCACCAGCCAGGATGACATTGATGACATTGAGGAGGGCAACCTGTGCCCAGCAGCTGTACAACTGGCTGATGCCCAGGTATTTAAAAGTCATTTAAAGTGAAATGGCAATCAAACTACTATAACTATATATAATTACAACTACTACTACCGTGTTTATTTTTCTTAGGTTGTTTTCAAGCCCTTGCTAAACTACACCGGCATACAAGCCCAGGATGCCACCCCTTTAAGTTATAAAATGTATTTTGGAGAGCACCTGTCTTTTTCTGGGAACCTTGAATGTCTCCGTGCAGATATTGTTGATTCCGACCCATCTAAAGAGCGGAAGAGCAAAAAATCCAGAAGGTGCAAAATCATTCTCAATTTATTTTCTGTTTTATTGCCATTATCTTCCTCTTGGCACTGTCATATATTATCTTTTGTTCTAAAGACAAGGCATGGTGAACCTCCCGCCACTGGAGTTCAAACCAGCTCTGCTGATCGAGACATTTAGCCTGAACGCAGTTGTCATGGAGAAGTCCACCAGCACTCCGCAGGGTCCCACTGCCGCACCCCTGTCCTTCCATGACCTGAACCGACGTCACTACAATACATTTCACTGTGACTTCACCACCGCCTGCCAAGCCATCAGCCAGAGAGTAGACATGGCTTTGGTGCGCCTCATCCACCAGTTCAGCACCATGATCGACGACATCAAAGCCACGCAGACTGATATAAAGCTGAGTCGGTACACTGCAGGCTCAGCTTCTCCAACACCCACCTTCAAGGCCCGCCCCTATCGCCACTTTAGGTCATCTGATTTCAGCCGCAGCTCAAGGGGCAGCATCAATGGAGGGGGCCGGAGCGCCACACAGACATTAAAGAAAAGGGGAGCAGCCGGAGCTGGAGCAGGAGGAGCAGGAGGAGCAGGCATGAGCGGAGGTCTGCCCCCGAATGGTCCTCCATCAGGAATGGACACACTGGGCAGAAGAGAGCCAAGAGGTCGGACTTCTCTGGGACGTTCCGAGAGACGCACTTCTAAGGTAATTATTGATATTGATTTATCATAAGATATATACTCATTGTTTTTAAGTGTAAAAAATTTAATCAACTCTGTAAACTATAAAACTTTTTTTTGTAAAGGGGGGTATCCTGTCACTCTTTTTTTAAATTATTAAAAAAGAGTGACAGGATAGCAGTGATATATTTTAGCAGCTGGCGAAACCTCAAAATGTTGCTTAAATTTGAGGGTTCCATCCTATTGAGTTAACAGAAGTATTGCTACCAGTAGGTGGTGCCAACAGATTACATCAATTACATGGTGGTCACTTCCTTGAAATATGTTTTCACATGATTCGCAAAGAATATAGAAATATAGAAAAAAAAATGTAGATTCTGTGTTATGATTGCAGGTGTCTCGAAAGGGTTCTCGTGATGTGGCGGACCACATGGCGATCCAGATGGATGACTCTGACTCCATCACAGTGTCGGAGCAGAGTGAGCCATCAGCCGAATGTTGGCAGAACATGTACAAGCTGTTAAACTTCTATTCTCTCATCTCTGATCCAACTGGCATCTTAGAGAAAAACTCCCCAGAGAACTGCCTTACAGGTTTGGCATAGCAGCAGTACATTATCACCCCTCTTTAGTTTTAGGGAAATGATGATGAGAATTTTTATGTGTTTTTACAGAAAATGGCCACAGAGCTTCCGAGTCATTCTGTAAAGTGATTTTTGAGAATGAGCAGCAGGAGCCCACCACACCTAACAAGCCGTCTGGGAGGAGGAGAAGTCTGGTGAGCTCAGAACCGCAGCATGTCACCCTCATCGTGTTTGGGATAGGCATGGTCAACAGGACCCACCTAGAGGCTGATATAGGAGGACTGACCATGGAGGCGGAGCTTAAGAAGATCCATGGAAGTTTCACACTAAAAGAAAAGATGAAAGGTAGGTGATAGTGGTAATGGTCCGTTCCTATTCATTAGCTAAATACCGGATACCTTTCTCTTTGGTAAATGTGTACTGATGAAGCCTGTCTTTTTTCGTCCTAGATATTCTGCACCAGAAAATGACAGAGACGTGTGCATCAGCTCACATAGGAGGAGTCAACATAGTCCTCTTGGAGGGCATTACACCAGACATTCAGTATGTGAAGCTTAATTTCTTATTTGATCAACACAACAGTTTTAACAGTATTTAATTGTATGCATTTTTGCTCATTTTGGACAAAATTTACTTTCTAACCGAATATAGAATGTAGTAGTAGAATGTATTTTTCACACTATGCCACTGTAGTGTATAGCACTCCTCCACTAATTGTAAAAGGAATCCTTAGAATATTGCCTTTGTCTTGTATCTTCTGCAAAGGCAAAATAAGAAAAGGGTGAAGTGTTCATCTCAAGTGCTTTTACTCTGCTAGACACAATTACAAAGCCTGTTCCAGCTTGGCAAGCAATTTCCCTAAAACACAGCAACCCTAATAAAGTTACTAGCCCGGCAGTCATGCATCCTGGAAAGACTATGAATCTGTGTTCTCACTAAGCGTCAAAGTTAGATGTTCAAAAACACTTCAGGTCATTTCAGGACTCTCTCACAGTGAAATCCTGATGTCTGGAGCCCCCCTTTGGTGATGTGTGAATTGGGGGAAAGCAACTAAGAATTGGGGGAAAGCGACTAAGCTACAGCTTTCCTTTTAGCACTGTCTCACACTTCCCTCTTCTTTTCTCTTTTACTTTTTTGCTTTCTCTGCTTACTATGCGTAGACTGGAGGATTTTCCAACATCTCCCACCAGCACAGCTAAACAGGAGTTTCTGTATGTTGTTGTTAAACGTAAAGATTAGCCTTCATTTGTGAATCTACTCCTGGTTGTACATCATCATGTGTCACCTCATCTCATCTGGAATCAGTGTGGTTGTGTTTTGTTTGTTGTTGTTGTTTTAATGCAAGAGTTAGTAGTTGAACATTCAAAGTGCCAAAATATTACTACTGATGATGAATATATTTAGCCCAATAATTCAAAATCTCTAGCTCTTATTTCTTAAAACTAGGTACAAGAAGATAAAGTATACTACTTGTCTTGCTGGTCATATTTTCAATGTCATACAGAAATCACTCTCAATCCATTGCCATTGTCTTTCCTGGTCGTATGAATGCTTTCCTGAAGGTGCATGACATTTGAATGATAAATGTTCACTTAGTATTGTCAAAAAATGTAAAATGGTGGAATTTATTCATTCTATATTTTATTTATATATTGTATTTTGTTCTCTTTTTTCTTTTTTCAGAACGGTGGTAAAATGCAACATTGCCAAGTCTCAAGCCCTGTATAGTGCGCAGCGGGGACTGAAGACCAATAATGCTGCTGTTTTCAAAGTGGGGGCAATCATGATCAATATCCCCCAGCATCCAGCTACTTTGCACAGCATGATGGTCCGCAGCTCCCACCAGCTCTCAAAACAAATCTCAGACCTCATTCGCCAGCCCTCCAATGCGTATGTGCAAATGTTTTTCTTTTCTTAGATTTACATCTCTTGATAAATATGCTTTGTGAATCTCCTCCTAATATTTTTGTATTGTTTGTGTATACAGTCAACCTCCAAACCGGGAGGACACACCCACACCCACTCCACAGCCCTCAGACAAAGCATCCAGCATCAATCAAACACCTGTAGAAGCCAATGAGTTCCCCCAACTTCCTGAGGGCCTGGAGAAGAAGCCAATTGTGCTTAAGTTTAGTGCCATGATGGATGGTATTACAATAGGAGCTGCCCTGCTGCCATCACTGAAGGCAGAGTACAAAATGGGACGCATGAAAAGCCACGGAATGACAGGTGAGTATTTGCCACAGATTCAAATGTAGCATCACTTATAGATCCTCATTATTTGTTGTCATTATGATACATTCTTTTTATTTGTAACCAAGGGGCTCAAACCAGCTTCACTTTTGAATTGCCAAACCACAAGCTCTGTTTCCAGTCCAAAGTGTCCCCTGTGGACTTGTCCACCATGCCCCCAACAGCCAGTCTCACTCTACCCCCTGTCACTATGTCTGGGGAGTACATAATGGAAGATCATGATACTCACTCAGACCATGGCTGGGCACCTGAAGACTTTCCAACCAAACAAGGAAACTATTTGCAAGGAAACTACTTGCGCTGTGTAGCTGAGGTATTAACACCACACATCGCATTGTTAATTAAAAGGTTTTTGAATAAATATGAAAATGATAAACATATTTTCTCATATACAGATTGGCTCTTTTGAGCATAACCTGACCACAGACCTACTCAACCACCTGGTTTTCCTCCAGAAGGTTTTCATGAAGGAAGTCAATGAGGTCATTCAGAAAGTTTCAGGTATGTCACAGTAAATTTGTTTTAGTTTATTCAGTATATTTTTGTGCTGTTTTAGTTCTGTATTTTTCCTGTGTAGTTGATCATGTTTAATCACTGCATGTCCTCTATCCACAGGAGGAGAGCAGCCCATTCCTTTGTGGAATGAGCATGACACTTCAACAGATGCAGATAAGCCAAAGATTCTACTTTATTCAGTTAGCCTCATGTTTAAGGTAGGTGTTAAAAGTGGATGGTGTTTTTATAATTTTTTGCTTCTAATATTGCTGTAATAAGAGGTTTGTCTTTGTTTTTATAGGGAATTCAAATGACAGCCACTACTCCATCCATGCGAGCTGTGCGCTTTGAGACTGGGCTCATTGAACTAGAACTGTCCAACAGAATCCAGTGCAAAGCTCAACCTGGCGGCAGCAGCAGTTATCTGAAACTATTTGGCAAATGTCAAGTCGACCTGAACCTAGCTCTGGGACAGATTGTCAGGCACCAGGTACAGTAAAGCAAAAGGATATTATTATTTGACCTTTTGTAGTTTAAGAGGTTCAACATTTCCTCTATTGTTGCCCAGGTGTATGAAGAAGCAGGGTCAGACTTCCATCAGGTGGCATACTTCAAAACCCGCATTGGCCTGAGAAATGCTTTGCAGGAGGAGATCAGTGGCTCCTCGGACAAAGAGGCTGTCCTAATCACACTCAACAGACCAATAGTTTTCGCTCAGCCTGTGGCTTTTGACAGAGGTTTTGACTCTCATCTCAGACCTTTTTCACTCATCTCTTCTTTTATATAACTTTGCTGCATTCTGTGTTACAGCTGTGCTGTTCTGGTTGAATTACAAGGCTGCATATGACAACTGGAATGAGCAGCGCTTGGCTTTGAACAAGGACATCCACGTGGCCACCAAAGAGGTGGTGGACAAATTGCCTGGGATTCAGCAGACCTCAGCCCAGGCCTTTAGTACCCTCTTCCTGCAACTGACTGTCAATGATCTAGGTATCTGCCTGCCTATTACCAGCTCTTCTCAGGTGAGCACTGCTTTTTTTACTGTTTTGGTATTTCTGTGACTTTATTTATTCATGATGCATTTGGGTTTTGGGGGGACAACTTTCATTACAAACATTCTGTAGGAGTTTCTGTGATGTGTACAAATAAGATCAGTTGTTATGTGGCATGTATTTCATAGAGAGGTCAAGTGCCAGTTACGGAGGCCAACAGCTCTGAACGTGGAACAAGCGCATCAGTAGGCCGCCAAAAATATGCACGAAAAGTAACCAATGGTTTATTACATCTTCTGTGGTTGTTGTGGGGAAATGGTTAGCTTTGATCATTTCATACAAGTGGTAGTATCACTTGTGCAATTGTGTACCCATAACAATCTTCTATCTTTCTGGCATAACAAGGAAGTTTATAGCGTGGTGTATGTGCTTTGGCTGTCTAAATGCCAGTTTCTGGGTCTTATCAATAATAAGATTAATAATAATAAT
>JACN01139692.1:0-10147 GCA_000787155.1 Scartelaos histophorus | reverse complement strand
TTTATTTTATTCATTATTTTTTTTATTAAAGAGTAGTTAGCGTCAATAATTGAGAGCTGAAGTAGTTCACTATGTTCATCTTAAACCATAGGACATGCAGAATGTTGATGTTTTTATCCAATACTGATTATTGATGAGATTATAAAGGGCTTTATGTTAATGTTTAGCCCATTTAATAAAGATAATATACATGCTTCCACAGTTGGATGATGTTTAATGATATGGCCTTTTGACCTCTTACAGGCGAGAATCAGAGAGGAGGAACCACTCTTTGGCCCGTCATGCAGACATCCTGGCTGCTGTGGAGACTCGCCTCTCTCTCCTCAACATGACCTTCATGAAATATGTTGACTCCAACTTGTGCTGCTTCATACCTGGAAAGGTCAATTCCTTGTTTGTGAAATTGCTATAGTACAGTGGTTTTTGAAAATAAAAGTCCAAGATCACAAATTCAATAATTCACGGTTTTCATAAACAAATTTTACTGTAAATTATGCAAGAAACATACGAAAAAAACCCCGACTAAGAATGGCTTTAAATTCTGTGACACACTGTTTAGTGGGGTAGTCAGAATCAGAGCATCTGTTCACCTTCTACACTTCTGCACTATCAACAGGTCATAGATGAGATCTACCGTGTACTGAGGTATGTAAACTCCACTCGTGCTCCTCAGCGGGCACATGAGGTGTTACAAGAGCTGCGGGACATCTCCTCCATGGCCATGGAGTACTTTGACGAGAAGATCGTTCCCATTTTGAAGAAGAAGCTTCCAGGAGCTGAACTCACTGGTCGCATTATTGGCACTGTGCAAGGTAAAACTTGTTATTTTTTTTAAGTGAAAACTCTCATTATTGTCATTTGCTTGTGTTTTCCTACTGTGTTACTGAGTTGCATTCTAAGTATTTATTGTGGATTTACAAAGTTCATCCAAGTTTAATTACATCCTAATCAAATTTTCCTTTCAGTGGCTGGCCCGTCCACCTCTCTGACCACCATGTCTCTTCTGGCCAAAAACACACCATCTCGCTCAGAGATGACCAAAGTGCAGCAGCAGGTGAAGGTGAATGGTGCGTCAATGACCGTTCTGCGCAGAGAGATGCAGGAGATTCGTGTGAAGCAGCTGGAGCAGCAGAAACAGCTGCAGGACCAGGAGCAAAAACTCCTGGAGCAGAGTCAGGTGATGGCAGAGCAGAATGCACGGCTCGCAGAGCTGGAACACAAGCTGCGAGAGCTGCTGGACAGTAGTGCAGCTGCAATAGGGTCCCAACCTGCTTCTGCTGCCCCCTCCACATCCACCTCCTCCCCTGCAAGTAACGTGGCCACTGTGATACTGGCAGGAAGTGCCAGTCCATCTGTGCCCAAAGACCAGGATAGACCCCTCAAACGCACAAGGAAAAGCTCAGAGCTGCCCCGGCACTCGAAACGCCTGCGCAGCAAAAAATAATTAAAAGAAAGCAGTCGGACTGATCACTCGTGTTCTGGACACATCCCCCAACCTCAGAAGTCATAAGTCCCCCCCCCTCCGTCAGTGTTACTGTCATATTTTCCTGACCACTTCTTATCGTTTTTGTATGTATTTTTCTCTTTTTGTTAATTTGGGTAAAAAAAAATTGTCCTACATTGGCGTTCTGCAATCTGTCTTTTGCCATGTGCAAAAAAGCACAACTAATCTGGTTTCAAAATGTTGAAAGAACGATAACTGCAGCAGTGACGCACAGAGGTGCACTGCAGTGTGAACTTGACGGCATACTCTATAGAGCTGTTTTTAGTCTTCTCCAAATAGTGAACCAACAATTAAGTAAATGGTGCACCCTAAATTTAGTTCCAAGCTTGTTCTTTGGAGCGTGTGTGGCTCTACCCTATGAGTCACATTTGTCACCCAGCGTTTTGTGCATGGTCCATGTCCTGCGCCTAAAACCATATGAAATGGTAAACATTTAGAAACATGCAAATATCTTTTATTTACATAAATCTTTTTATCTCTTGGTAAAAACGCCAAGAAACTATACACACATTAGCATCGATCCAGTATCTTCCTTAAGATGGAACTAAAGTGTACAACAGAAATGACTGAATAAAAAGGTTACTGCCTACAGTTTGAATACGGTCCCTCTGTACAGCAGCACTACATCACCTGAATATCATGTCATAGACTTGTTGCCTGTGGGATTACTTTAGAAGGTTCAAATTTCTCTTCAGTCTTTTAATATTTTCTTTATTTAGAAGGCTTTATTGGCATGATAATTTTGTGAAAAAGGTTGATAAACAGTTGACAAAAATGTGTGAAAACACAGTCAGCAGTCATATATAATCTAGTGTCTTATTTTGAGACTGCGTCTCAGTTTAGAAAACTGTACTGTAATCTCTGTAATTTAAAACTGTAGATTGTGAATTCTCTCATTTATGTATACCAAGAAGAAGTATCTTCAAAGTTTGCCTATTTGTGGCCAACTGTGGTTTTGTTGCACACTATTGTTAAAATGTACAAATGAAAAAAAAAAAAAACAACAAACAAATAAAACAACTCATCTATTGATAGTCCTTACTGTGTTAAGTTTTGGAGCCTTGACTGAATTTGAATTAAACTGCTACTGATGAATACGATTCTGAAGTAATACAGAACAGACTGATCTTTTCTCCAAGTTAGAAAAAAATCAAGATTTCACAAGAACTGAACTGAACTGCCAATAGTTAGGATTGAAGCTGCAAGGGCAGTTAGTTTTTATGTAGTGTGATATCAGAATCAGATGTATTAATATAACTATACTATAAAGATATAAAGTATACAGTTTATGGGTGAAGCTGTTGTGTGAGTTGGGTGGAGGGTCATGTAGAATTTTTAAATGAAAGCTTAAAAACGTTGAACTGATAACCACGACGATTAACAATACGTGTGAATGTATGTTTTTGAAATAGAATGTCATAACGGACAACTGGTTTGTTCCCTATCATCTCATAGGAGGAGAAAGGAGAAATGCCATAAAGAAATCTATGAGTCTTTATGGCTAAATAAATGAAATGCGTTTAGTAAATATTATGGTCATTGGTAACTACTGCGAAGTGCAGGAAGCCTCGCCCACTCAAGGCGAGGAGGGCGGGGCACTTCAGGCGCCGCCGCTCTGACTCCGAGCTGAAGCGACACTCCGGTGACTAGCACCGAGAAGCAGCGACGTGGTCAAAGGGTTCAGTCAATGGTGAGAAAACACGCTCAAAGACCCGAAAATCTCCGCAAACGTCCATCTGTTTACCTGCAACAATAGTTAACCAAACACCACCATGGGTAACCGGGTTCCACGTGAGGACTACGAATGGGTGTACACAGACCAGCCCCATGCCGACCGGAGGAAAGAGATCCTGGGTAAGCTAACGTTAGCTTCGCCCTTAGCAGCGTTTACATAAACTGGAAATGTGTTAATGTGTTAATTAATACACAAGGAATTCTACAATGGTGACTTTGCGCGCCTAGCTACTTGGAACAATGGAAACTAAAGATGTTGTTACCGTGCGTTCACTTGTTTGATAAATGACTGCAGTCATGCAGTACCAGGCTATGTAAGTGGGCTAGCTAACGGTTTTTAATCAAGACAGGAAAGATAGGTCAAAGCTGAAAGACTAGGTTAAAAATAAATAAAAACTATACAGTATCAGTTTACAGTAGCGGTCACACATACAGGTTTACTCTGGCCTTTAAGATTGAGTTAGTATTGTAAATAGTGTGTTTTGGCTTTACGGTGTCCGAATATTCTCGTGCAGTTGACTCCTCCGCCACTCCCTGAACTGACTGACGGGCGCGCGCTGTTACGGGACTACAGATGCACCTAACGGACTTTGGCCAGTTTACCGCACACTAGCATTCATGCACTTTTACGCATAAGTTTTTTAAGTTACGTTTGTTGTATATTCAACTCCCCATTCGTTATATTAAAAAATGAATTCACCTTCTTGCTCTACGATTGAACAACCCGTCGGTACTGAAATAGGATTTAGTGCGGACCAAGCCTTAGGGTTGAATTATTTACTCCGGTGTCACACTCGCGGAACACTCTGGAGTGGAACACTCTGGAGTGTAGTTTGGGTCTGCAGCTCGGATATATGCAGCGGCCTTGTCTGGACTTGCATATCGAGCATGTGGTCACATGACACTCTCCTTGAGGGCTTACGGCACAGGGCCTGCTTGGCCCATTACTGCCTGTTTCAGCACTTCCTTATGACACCACTCTTTTAATGGGGCTCTAAAACATTGAAACCATAGGACGTCTCTGATGCCTCCATTATATTTATGTAGGCCGGGTTCCTGTCTAAACGCAATCTTTTGTAATTCCCTCAGCTAACATGTATATAATCTGTCAGTTTTTGTGCTGTGTTGACTTAGGCCATTCCAGCTAACCTAAGCTATCTGACTTTCCACTGGTAAACCAGTTGTAACAGATAAAGTTGTGTATTCATGCACACTAACCTTTAGCACACCTCTCTCTGACGCAAAGAACTTGAGATAGTTGACATATCAACCTCTCAACTCTATTTTATTTTTCATCATGATGAAACTATGTTTATGATAAAAACATCTGAAATCTAATAAGTGGCTTCCTGTGACTCACTTTTTTCTTACAGCCAAATATCCAGAGATCAAGTCACTGATGGGCCCTGATCCAAGGCTCAAATGGATTGTGTGTATGATGGTTGCCATCCAGTTTCTAGCTTTCTATTTGGTCAAAGACCTGGACTGGAAGTGGGTCTTGTTCTGGACTTATACATTTGGGAGCTGTGTCAACCACTCTATGACACTTGCTATTCATGAAATCTCTCATAACACAGCTTTTGGAAACAACAAGGCAATGTGGAATCGTTACTTCGCTATGTTTGCAAACCTGCCCATCGGCCTGCCATATTCAGCCTCTTTCAAGCGCTACCACCTGGATCATCACCGGTACCTGGGTGGAGATGGAGTGGATGTGGACATCCCCACAGAGTTTGAAGGCTGGTTCTTCTGCACACGTTTTCGCAAGTTTGTATGGATCATTCTGCAGCCGCTTTTCTACGCTGTCCGACCACTGTGCATCAACCCCAAACCCATCTCTCAGCTGGAGCTCACCAACCTTCTCATCCAGGCCAGCTTTAATGTTCTGCTGTTCTGGCTGTGGGGGGCTAAGCCTGTGGTCTACATGATGGCTGGCTCTTTGTTGGGGATGGGCCTGCACCCCATCTCTGGTCACTTCATCGCAGAGCATTACATGTTCCTTAAAGGCCATGAGACCTATTCGTACTATGGGTCGCTTAACCTGCTGACCTTCAATGTGGGCTATCATAATGAGCACCATGACTTCCCAAGCATCCCGGGACGCAGGCTGCCCATGGTGAGTGCATGATCTGAGTATCTGACCATAGTCATCTCCCAACCCATCCTGTGTTTATTTCATATGTAGTTATACTACCTCTAATGGCATTCTGGCCATTATTCATGTAACACTGAGGGGCTAATGCTGCTGTATGCACTGCTTATGTTGCTTTTGTTCCTAGGTAAAGAAGATTGCTGCAGAGTACTATGAGGACCTGCCCCAGTATACATCGTGGGTCAGAGTTCTGTATGATTTTATCATGGACGACACACTTAGTCCATACTCCCGCATCAAGAGAAAGCTCAAAGGAGACGTTAAACAGGAGTAAACTGAAAAACTACCAACCCCCCTCATCCTACAGCCTTGTTCTGCCACAGCCTTTCAGACCCGGCAGACTGGCGCTGTATAAAACAGGCTGTGACTGTGACATCCAGGGTACAGGCCTAAAGGACACAAGTGCAGGACTAAACCAGTCAATTCTGTCCTGGGACTAATTTATTACTGTCACATTTCTATTGACACTTACTAAAATATATGATCTAATTTGGGCAGAACTGCATAGAGCATTGTATCCTTGTTTCATGCCATCATCTGTTGACAAATTTAGATGCATTTGAATGTTTTTACAAAGGATTGTTTGACTCAACAAACACTCCCTTGTAGAAGCAAGGTGTTAGCTTAACAAAGTCAGTGTTAAGTAGCTCAAACAACCATTGATTAACTTTGAGCTTATGTCAATCGCTGCCGCAGCTAACTGTCCATTCTCAAAGATGATCCGAGTTAGTCTTGATAAAATTGTTGCACCTTTGATTGTTTGAGATGTTATGCTGACCCATGCAATGTGGTGTTACTGATTAAGTGCCTTTTATTTGTTTCACAGATTTGTGTTCAGAAGATTTAAAAACACAAGAAGCATTTCTCTTCCATTTTAGTACAGTTGGATTAAAATCTCCCACATTTAAATTTATCTTTAAATAACTTTTCTTACACTCATTCTCACTGAGCAAACAGCTTAGTTGGCTATAAAATTATATTTTATGTAAACTAATAAAAATATATTTCTTTAACTGTTACATGTGTTTTGTTGCATATGTAAGTACAATATTTATATTAAGCCCTTTTCAAACTAAAATATATTCACTGCGCATGTACCCACCCATGTGCACACTCCAGGGTGAGTGCATCAGTATGACTGCCATTAAGCACGGTTAAACACACGGTGCATGTGTGGGGTGCTTTTAGTGTCTAACTTTAGACGTATAAAAAGTACAAACAAATTGTTATCTTATTTTAATATAAAATATGAAAGTGTGTGTTGTGGAGGAGGTGTAGGACTGGGATCATGATGAGTCAGTTATGTGCTGAGAGACTCCCGGAGCTGCTCGTACATCTGACGGTCCTGCACACAACACATTTATAAATCTAAGTTAGAAAACGGGCAAAGACTCAACCCCCCATTCACTGTCTGGAGTAGGAAACATGTTTTTAGAAGTCACCAATTTGAGGAATAAACACACCATACAAAGCAATCCACAAATCTACACTTGATGGGAAGATTTGAGGCAAGTCAGAACATTGAAAGGCTTTGATAGTACCACTTCCCAACTTCTATAGCTGCTCAGCTCCAGAATAAACATCTTGTCTCTGCTTTTGGAGTGCTGTATGTTTAAAAAAGTGTGGGAGCTGGATTAGTAGATTAGTAAATGTTTAACTTAATACTTTGGAATTGTCACTGAAGTAAAGCATTGAATCATATTGAGGATGATACAAAGATGATAAAAATGTTTGATGTGATATTTGTGTTTGAAATGTAAATAATTATACAAGAATGAAAACATGCCACATGCATTACATCATACATTTCTCTTAAGTGAAATTAAAAAAAATAAATCACCAATTATCAGAAGTCAGATCAAAGGTCACAAGAAAGAAGCCAGATGGAACAACTTACCTTTTTAGACACTGAGGGCCGAACTTTCTTGAATGCATTTTCAAAATTCTGTTTCTTCACTTTGATGTCAACTACACAGCCCAGACCTGAGAACAGGAGATACTGATTAGTAAGTTTGGACATCATAACTAATACTATAGAAACAGATCTGTACAGTGGGACACCATGATAAATGCTATAATGATTTGATTGATGCTTGATTTTATTATTCCTTCATTTAACCACAAATGTCTCTCAAATTCACATTGGCACTTCCAGAGGATCCCTGGCCCCAAGAGACCCAAATGTAGATTTTCAGTATTAAAACTTAATTTTAGACTGAACAGAAGCCAACCCACTCACTCACTACTCACCATCACTGGATACTGAAGAATTGTGGGCTTTAAGGTAGGTACTTAGAGCACTGATAGATGCCTCTCTCACTAAAGCGGTAAGGTCAGCCCCACTAGAAGACAAATATTCGCTTATTTTTTGTTCATCAAACCTTTCATGAGTCATTAAGGTACACTCACGTGAAGCAGTCACAACGCTCATCAAATGCTATATCTTCCAAGCTGACGTCCTGATCCAGCTGAGGTCGAGTCCCTCCCTGAAAACACAGAAGGCCAACAATAAGGTCTTCATTAGATCTATTTTTTGTGGTTTCTATCAAATCTAAAAACAGGGCAGGCCGATAAGGCAGATTTTTAGATAAATATTCATCTTAAATATAAGTGCTTTGGTTCAGATGAGTGGGAAGAAGCGTGTGGAAAAGTGAGCAGGAAAAGTGATGGTTATGAGAAAAGAGTCAACAACTGTTTAGAAGCAGCGCAGACTGGAGCCGAGAGAGATAGATCTATATTTCTGTTTGGGAGAAAGTTTACTCAAATGATACATTTCTTCAAAGGGGCAGTATCATATTTAATGTACCTTGGTGACAGTGAGGAGAATGGCGTGCCGATCAGCTGCTGGTGGTAGACCCACATACAAAGTTTTATCAAGACGACCGGGTCGGAGTATGGCTGGGTCAATAATATCTAAAAGAAACATTCTCAGTTTTAGCATGACCCCAGAAAAGCATCCATATTTACAGATACACCTGCAGGTGCTTCACTGAGCCACATGGATGTACCGCTACCAACCTGGTCTGTTGGTAGCGGCCATGATGTAAACTTGCCGACGCGTTTCCAAACCATCCATCTCAGTCAGCAGTTGATTAACCACACGCACACTGGCCCCGGACTAAGAGAGATGTCCAAAAAATGTATTAATTTATTTCAATTCTGGAACAGAATTATAAGGTAAAGGTTTATAGCCTCTTTTATGCATACAAATTGTATGGAACTCACTTGCCATTTTCCTGAATGCAGTATATGCCATAATATATATTCAATTATGGATGTGTACCTCGTGTCCAGATCGTCGAGGGCATAAAGCATCAATCTCATCAAAAAAGATGACACATGGGGCAGAGTTGCGTCCCCTCTGGAAGACCTGCCGGACAGCACGCTCGCTCTCTCCCACATACTGTATATGCACAAACAGGGCCCACTGAGCCACAGCACACAGCCACACTGATGTCAGACACCACAGTGACTCACCATGTTCAGCAGCTCTGGGCCCTTGACAGAAATGAAGTTCAGGCCTGACTCATTGGCCACAGCCTGTCTCAGAAAAAACAGAAACAATTTTACCACTGGCATCAGCCTTCTCCAAAAACTGTTACTAAAAAGCGTGCATAGACTTCACCTTAGCAAGTAATGTCTTCCCACATCCAGGTGGTCCAGCCAGTAGCAATCCTGAAGGAGCATTGAGTCCCAAGGCCTTGAACTGCTCTGGGGAGCGTACAGGGGCCTGTCAAATACACAAATAAAATGTGGACACTGGCATTTCATGTTTTATACATTCAAATACTGAATTTTCATGGAGTTTGGTTGGATTTGTCTCCCGTCTCCATGTGATAGGAAGGTGCTTGTTGAAATGGCCAATTATCCCCCCAATGCACTGACATTAAAATCATTATATATAATCTGAAGTCTAAATAACAGCTTTACACTGCACATCTCAAATGTGGTAATATCATCATTGTCTTGTGATCATGAACAATTTTGCATCTCACCAGTATGGCCATGGTGAGTTCGTCTCGGACATCCCTTAATGCTCCAATGTCATCCCATGTCACATCAGGAACAGTAGCAAAGCCTTCCCTTTTGGCCGAGGGCTGGACACTGGACAGTGAAGACTTAAAATCTGACATGACAATGGATAGTCCCGACAGCTCCTCTTCTGACAACAGCTCTGAATTCTTCAGGAGTTGTAACAAGTGCCAGAGCTCGTCCTGCTAATGATACATCAGACTTGTAGTTTATTGCTTTTGGTCCCAGGCCCAAAAAAATCAACATGTTTTCTGAATCTTCTACAATTATTAATATTTATTTATGACTGTCACAGTAATATAATCTGAATTGCCTAATTGTGATTGAATAAAAATAAATGAATAAAGTTCTGTTGCCTTTTGAGTTGTCATATTATTTGCTATGCAGTGCCCTTAAATCTAATGTTAGTGATCTACCTGTGCAGGTGCAGGCTCAACAGTTGTCACAGAGGAGTCTGGGGGGCACTCCAGAGCCTTCTGACTGTTTTCTGTTGACTCCTCTTTGGTCTGAGCTTTCCTTGAGTGGGTTTCCAGCAGAGCTCTATTGACAGCGCACATGGCAGCTTCTCGGCACAGTGCCATCAGGTCTGCCCCCACGTATCCTGGAGTGAGCCGCGCCAGCTGTCCATAATCGATATCCTCAGACAGTTTCAGCTTTCGACATAAAGTCTTCAGGATTCTGAAGCACATTACAGATGCTGACTAATTTTTTATATATATATATAT
>KN488597.1:8318-19517 GCA_000787155.1 Scartelaos histophorus | reverse complement strand
ACACTGGCACTGGGATTATACAGAACCCTTCAAGACACCCAAAGTTCTAAACATTGCATTATTCACCACCTGAGGCAGACTGGTGGACATGAGGCAGCCAATCTGCACCATTGGTCCCCCCAACCACCACTACCAATTCACACACCACATTCATACTTGGCAATATATGTGAAGTGTCTTGCCTAAAGGTGGTATAGAGGATTTTCCAAGGAAGGAGGAGTACAGCAGCTGCTTATCTTCAAGATCAGACATTCTCAAGGTGGTATGAACACACAATAAATAGAAGAAGTAATGACTGTTTCTGCTACTACTAATCTAACAACTACAACTGTCATTTCTACAGTAGTAGTAAAAGTAGTTCTAGTATTTGCTGCATTTAAAGCCGGATATATTTATTGTCCTTGCAGTACTCACAGGCCATAAATTGATGATGGAGGAGTCCCGTGCTCTGATCCAGGACCAGGATTGGCTGCAGGCGCTGGCTCAGAGCTGTACCCAGGTCCAGAGGCCTGAACAGGGGGGAAAAGTGAGGGAGAGAGGGGGGTCCTGTCTGGAAGAGAGAACACAGGACCTGGGTTACCCTAGTTTAGCCTGGTAAAACCTGGTTTAGACCTGGTCTAATTTAGGGCTAATTTAGGGCTAGTCTAGTCCTGGTTTTGACGTAGTTTAGACCTAGTTCAACTCCTAGTTTAGTCTAGATGTAGACCTGTATTAGAATTGGTTTGTACCTGGTTTACTCTTATCTTGGACGTAGTCAAGTCCACTCGTCAAACAGTTATTATAAGATCAGTTATCTGATATCAGTTATCAGTGATCAGTATCACAGAAGAACTGTTGTGTTGATAAATCTGTTCTATTTTGAATAAATAAACCTAATCTAAAGCAGGTCACAAGGGCCCGGCCACGTTCTAAGTTCTATGTGTCTTTTGCAGAAGTGTCAGAAATATCATGTGTTTGACCACAGACAAAATGTGAAGACATAACAAGGACAGAGGAAATGAAAGTCCTCACACACTCTAAACACATCACTGAGGCTGTGCTGTGGTTTAGTCCTATTTGCTTCTGATTTAGTCCTGGTTTAGTCTTGATTTAGTTGGAGGGTAGGTAGCAGCAGAAGTAGTAGTAGTAGTAGTAGTAGTGTAGTAGTACAGCAATTACAGTAGCACATAGTATATTCAGTTGTACTGACTTGAGCAGGTAATCCCATTGTTATATTGGGTCTTGGCGAGTGTTTTGGAGACAGCAGAATCCTCTGAGTCTGTCGTCACAAATATATTATTATTATTATGAGTGTGTGTGCACGTGCACATGTGTTTGTGTGTGTGTGTGTGTGTGTGTGTGTGTGTGTGTGTGTGTGTGTGTGTATGTGTGTGTGTGTGTGTGTGTGTGTGTGTGTGTGTGTGTGTGTGTGTGTGTGTGTGTGTGAGAGAGAGAGAGAGAGAGGCTGAGGGTGCAGTACCTCCTGTATCAGAGAGGTGGCGCTGTCGGTCAGGAGGCTATCACATGAGCTGCTTTCAGACACTGGAGCACTGCTACAGGGAGAATCTGTACACAGAGAGGAGATATACGTGTAAATATGCCCCTACTTACTTTGCAAGTGCCTCAACACCCATCATGAACACATTTTACAGAGGAACCATTCAGAGCATCATTTCAGCTGCATCACTGTGTGGGGCAGAAGATGTACTGATTACAACAGGAGAGCCCTGCAGTGCACAGTGAACACAGTCAGGAATATTATTGGTGCACCACTCCCCTCGCTGCAAGACATATACACCACCCACCTCACCCGCAAAGCCATCAAGATTGTGAGTGATGCAAGTCACCCCGCACACAATCTGTTCAGCTGCCTTTTCTTGCACCTTGCACTATATGACTTTTTCACTATTTACCATTAGTACTAAACCAAAACTGCCTTGTGCTGTGCACCTGCTGATTTTATTACTGCTATACTTATTTATGACTACTGCAGTAGTTAGAGATTATGTTATTTGTTGTGTCTGTGCACATGGGCTAGAAATAAACATAATTCTAATTCCTTTGTATGCCTAGGGCATGTGGAGAAATTAACAATAAAGTTAACTTTGAACTTGGAAATATGAAACAGTGTAGAAGACTGATGCCTGTCGATACTGTGACGTGTATTTCAATGACGTGTCTCTGGATGCATATGGAAACATGACTCTGTAAACATGTGATTCCATGATCGTATTCATATCATAGAGCCTGTCTCCAAATTTCCTCCTGTAACTATCATGGCGTCATGTAGTTTCAACTCAATCAATTCTTTATGGTCAGATAGTGTTACAATAAAGCTCAGTCTATCAAAGCCTTAGACTATTAATAAATTATTATTATTACGCCCAAGCGCCAGAGGCCAGCCTCTGGGCCTATTAATATCGCATAGCGGTACTCCTAGTGGCCAGGAAAGGCAATGATGCAACATCACCAAGGACCCTTGCCATCATGTAGCAATGCACCAAAGCTTTCCAAACATGTATAACTTGTTGGGCAAAAAAAGCCGAACATTGTTCTCGTATCAGAATATTATTAGGCCCAAGCGCCAGAGGCTGGGGAAGGGCCTATTAGTATCGCAAAGCAATGCAATTAGTGGCCGAGAAAGGCAATGACGCGACGTGACTCGCCCACAGTGACCAGGGACCCTCGCCATCACGTAGCAATGTGTCAGAGCTTTCCGAAAATGTATAGTTTGTTGGCCAAAAAAAAAGCTGAACATTGTTCTCGTATCAGAATATTCTTCTTTCTTTCTTCTTATTTTCCTCCTAACCAGCTCACCCAATTTTCTTTTGTCTTTCGGTCTCTAAGTAGTGAAGTGGCAAAAAAATTATTTTGGAAATTTTTTGTTTTTACAATGGCTCCCATTTGCACATACGAATCAGTTGCTAAACTCTAAAGCGTGAGTGCGGTGTGGGAGTGGCCTTTGCAGGCTCAATGTTTGTTGGGTGCAGCATTTGCATGGTGCACCGTTTGAAGACACGGTGTTTGTGAGGCGTGGCGTTTGTGAGGTGTGGCATAGGCGTGCGATAGCTGATCATTGCTGCTTGCTATATTTCTTACTTTATTCTTATTTTTTTTCCTAACCAACTCACCCATTTTTGACCCACTGAACAACGAGTCCTGAAATTTTCCAAACTGTTAAAACTTGCGCTTCTCTAACTTTTGACTATTTCCATTTTCTGAAAATAAATAAAATGACTTGTCAGCGCCCCCAAACACCACAAAAAAGCATTAGGGAAAATGAATGACACAAAAAAATGTGCAGATACAATCATGAAATTTGACACAGAAATAGATCAAGACAAGACAAGTAAAAAATATTATTACACTGTGCACTCCACCAGGGGGCAGCAATATTGGTTTCAAGTTTGCTGTTATGACCTCCTCCTAGGGCGTTCACCCGAACAAGCTCAAATTTGGTACACATTGTCTCCAGAGGTGCAATATCAAAAGTTATCAGAATTTTTCACATATGTCTTACGGTCTCTGAGCAGTAAAGCGACAAAAAAATCTCCAGAATTCCAGAAATTTGGAATTTTTACAAATTGCTCCCCCGTGGGGCGCGGCGTTTGCAAGGTGCAGCATTTGCGGGGTACTGCGTTTGGGGGGCACGGTGTAGGTGCACACGAGGGCCGATCATCTCCTATTGCGGCTATATTCATTTTTTTTTTTTTTATTATTAATAATAATGATAATAATAATAATATTTATTGTTGTGGTGCACCTGCTCCTGTGTCGCTTGGATGTCTGACAGCAGGGGGCGCGCTGATCTTCCTCTGCAGAGGGTTGGGCCGAGGTCCCATCATCTTCCTCTGCTTCCACTTCAGAGTGGGCTCGGACACTGGACACACATAACAAACAAACAAACAGCAACAAATTATCCATTCATTCAGAATAAGAGGACTGAGTCAACACAAAAGAATGAATCAACATGAGGCCAGGGCACAGGGGCTCAGAGGTCCCACAAACAATCCAAAACATGCACCGCAGGTCAAATGGTCCAGCCAAGGCAGTCCTGACCAAGACTTGCTCAAGATCTGGAGATGGGTCCCACTTCTCCTGACAGGTTTAACCCAGAGACACTGAAGGATGGGTCAAATGCAGAGGACACAGCTGCCCACACACACACACACACGCACGCACGCACGCACGCACGCTCACACACACACACACGCACACGCACACACGCACACGGTGGGTGGTGCTGGGAGAAGCATCCACGTTTGTGCCAGTCTGCCGCAAGTCCACCTTAGTTTATAACCACCAAGTGTGGAGAGGGGCATATGGCATACGCTAGAAGTTCTGCGAGGGTACTTTGTATTGACTGCATTTTCTCTACCACAACACCAACAGTCCACACATGGTCAGGTGATAGTGTCTGTGAAAGGTTATTTGAGTTCAGAATTTCTAAAACAGAGCAGGGATCTCCGGTCTGTAGCTCAGGAGCTACCTTCATTTCCACTGTAAATGTGTCATGTTGATGCCTGACTATAGACATCTACCGTATTTTTCGGGCTATAAAGTGCACCGGATTATCAGGTGCAGTATCATATAATATGTCAATTGCTGTCATTGTCCACACATAAGGCGCATCGGATTATAAAGCGCAATAAGCGAAACAAAACGCGTGTCGGATAAATTGAACTTTATTCAGGTAATTTACAATAACTCGCAGTTGCACAAAAATACAAGTTTAACAGTTGGGTGATTTCGGCATCAAACATGCCCGGATCCCTCTCAACATTGTTCAGTTTTAACACAAAAATACAAAACCTGAAATCTGCATCGTAAGCATGTCTCTTAATAGGTGCATTTTGGGGTCCTTGTACATGAACACGGCAGAACTACCGGTATGTTGCACAGTCGCCCTATATGTTGGCCAACATATTACTCCTCCTGACTTGCGGAGTAATACGTTATTAGCCGTAATGTGTACAACATAAAATCGGTTCGAGGTTAGTAAACACAACCAAAGGTCATACATAAGGCGCACTGGATTATAAGGTCACTGTTGATTTTTTAAAAAAATGTCATGATTTTAAATGCACCTTATAGTCCGAAAAATACAGTAACTGTCCCCATTTGGAGGTGGCTCTTATATTTACTCTAGCCTAGCTCTCAGTCATTTTGGTGTGGTAAAAGGAGCTCACAGGAGACTTGATGCATTACAGAAAGAAGAATAAAAGTTATCAATGTAATAAATCCATAGTGCCCTTGTTAGTTCAGGTCATTTGGTTGGTAATCTGTTTTAAAAATGAGATGAATGAAATATGTGCTTATATAAACAGAGCCAGGTGTGTCTATGTAGAACAGGTTTGAGTTTGTGAAACAGCTACAGACGAGACTCATTCACAATTATGTAACTTACTTTGTGTTTAGATGGTTTCAGTCACTGGCAGGTTCTGAAATTCCATAAATGTTCAACCTGTTTTCATTGAATTCAAGATACTAAAATTTCAGACTCGACTTTGATACTATGAAACATCCTCGATACTCAGTACTGATTATAATATTGCAATGATAAAACACAGACAACAGAAATGTGATTTTCCACATTAAATGTGTGTAATCCTCAGTGGTCCCTGTAGGTTCCATAGTGTCCATGGG
Organism: Scartelaos histophorus; assembly: GCA_000787155.1. Lineage (NCBI taxonomy): Eukaryota > Metazoa > Chordata > Actinopteri > Gobiiformes > Gobiidae > Scartelaos > Scartelaos histophorus. Next base: position 13,892 of record KN488597.1, on the reverse strand, counting down.
TGTGTACAAGTCTATGTGCTCTTAGACTTGTTCTGATACAGCTCAAGCTCATTCTAAAGAAATTCAGAAAATTCAGGATTCACTTTTGTCCTGTCAATGGGACTTTTTAAAATATCTGTTCAAATGAGTATCTAGCTTTGATAGTATTTTTTAGTAATTGATTTTCAATACTTTTGACCACCGTCCATTTATTTAGTCACAAATGGACCTTGCATTTCTCTGATTAATTAAACCACCTGTCTGTCATCAGAATTTGTGGGTACAGTTCCAGACCTTAAGCCTTTGTAAAGTCTTGTAAAAGTGTGCAGAGTTGACCGGCCAGACTCACCTGTTCTGCGCAGTGCTTTCTTGGAGTCAGTGGAGGTTTGAGGAGACAGACCCTCTGACACTGGCACTCTGCACACAACAATATTAAACTATGTCATTTCTCTTTTACACATTTCTTCTGTAATTTCTTGTACATTTCTCCTGTTTGAGTTAAGGTGGCAGAGCTAGCCCTCTCTCCTCACAGCATGAAAATTTATTCTTAGCCAAGTTTGCATGTTCTCCCTATGATTTTGTGTGTTTTTCTCTATCAACCAATGTAATCTTCCAACTAGATATTCCTGGTCCACAGCTAACAAATTTAACCCAGACACTGAAGGATGGGTCAAATGCAGGTTTAACCCAGAGATACTAAAGGATGGGTCAAATGCAAAGGACAAATAAATGGGTACAACAGATATTTTCTTGTAACACAGATCAGATCTTAGCCAGGATCCTAATCAGGGGAGTATCTAGTAGAGCTGCAAGATGAATCGCAATTGAACCAAAATCTTTCTTTGAAAGGACACAATCACAAAGGCTGCGTATCCTGAAGCACCATCACTTCCCTCACCACCACTTTTGTTTTATTATGCATGAAAACAGCTAGCCTTGTAGTTTAGATCTGCACAAATATGTTCTGAAATGTGATTCTTATATTAGTCAGTTCAGATTTTTTGTCAATTCTCCTGGACCTTGATGCATAACATGGGTCAAAAGTGACCCGGACAAGATTTTATTTTTGATATCTTTGCAATAAATTAATTGCATCATTCAGTAGTCAGGGTATTCCTCAATTAACTTGTTCTAGACCATAATACATACATTGTTTTTTTCACTTTCTTACTTTTTGAATAAAAACTGTTTTTATATCCCTACCCCTCTATTGCACAACATGGGTCCAAAATGACCCATATCCATTTTCTATGTTATTTCCTGTATTGCTCAGTGTTTTTATGATATATCTTTGAAATAAATTAATTTTATCATTTACTCTTCCAAGTATGCAGTGAATATCTTGTTTTTGTTTACCACAAATAATCATTTTCATTTTTAATTTCTTACGATGTGGACAAGTACAGTTTTTGTATTTCTACTTCAACTTTTCACACACGGGTCAGAAACGACCCACATACATTTGTTAGCTTTAGCATTTGGTGTGAAAAGAAAGTTCACAGCTCAGCACAGATCCCACCTCTCTCTCTCTCTTAATACATGTAAGTATTGTTTTCCAATCATTCTAATATCCATCCATCCATCCATTTTCTCCCACTTAATTTGGTTGGGTCACGGGGGCAGCACGGTGCCCATTACTCTATGCACCAGACCCTATGAGCTCCTCTGCAGGTGGTGAGCCCACAGGAGGGAGGAACTCCCCAGCAGTCCTTGATCATAAGCTGTTCATAGGGGCATGTTGCATGTTTTTGGGTGATGGGGGGTTAGGGTTAGGGGACCCGGGGATCGAACCCTTAACCTTCTTGCTGTGAGGCATGAGTGTTGCCACTCAGCTGCACGGTGGTACGGTGGCTGCCACTCAAATATAATTTGAGTTCTAACATGAACTAAAATGATATTTGATGACAACTGTGGACTGTACATAATATTTGATTAGGTTTAGCATACTTTGAGAGTGAGTACATTATTTTTTAGAAAGTTACAAGTATTTAGAAAGTTACTGTTTCCTAATCATTTATGTGTATTTTATATATTTATTTTGATTTCTTTATAAGCAGAATAGAATAAAATGCAATGCAAGAGACTTAGGTGTTAGAATTTAGCAAATTAGATTTTTTATCTCTCTTAGGTGTTAGAATTTAGCAAATTAGATTTTTACTATCTTTTTCCCCTTTCATAGGTCGCAACATCACAACAGCTCAACAGCCATGTTATGTTATCATGTTATGTTATCAGAAGTATGTGTGACAAAATAAAAAATAAACATGTTGCAAGTATTAAATCCATAAATTTTCGGCCAGACTCATTGCTAAAATAAATACTTTAAACAAATTATTATTATAGTATTAAGTCATTTAATTTTAAATCACACTTGGATGAATGAGTCATTTCTGACCCATGTGTGTAAATTTGATGTAGCAATATAAAAACTATTTTTGTTAACAAAGAAAAATGGAAATAATGATCTGTGGTAATCAAAAACAAGACATTTAAAGAATACTTGGAATATTCAATCATAAAATAAGTTGATTTCAATAGACAGAACAAAGAAAAACTCAGCCAACATGAAATTACCTTGAAAATGAATGCGGGTCATTTTTGACCCATGTTGTGCATTAGAAGGGGTGTGGATATGTTATGCATCAAAGGGTTAAAATGTGAGCTTTGAATATAATCCTATTATTATGATTTAATATGAATTTTGTAATTCATCTTTAATTAATGCGTCTAATCACAATTGTAAAGCATTCAGCTCGAGTAAATAGCTGGAGGATTTTTCTCTTAGGGTCAAAATGAGACCACTGTGTGGTGTCTGCATCTAATTACAAAGCATCCTTATCATCCGTGCACCAGGAAGTAATGCTGGTATGTTGTTAGCATGCTAGATGTTCTTCGGAGTGGCACTCCGGTCTCTAAAAGTTGTAAAAATGCTTATAAACCATGATGGTGAATGCTCAGAATGCATAAGGTAATTGAGGAAGAAAGACTGCAGAATTTTCCCATGTTTTATAAAAAGAATATACAGTAACTAAGTTAGTTTCATAAAGGGTATAATTCAAGAGGACTTTCCAGCTTGGGGACCTTTCAGTCAGGGAGACTTTCCAGATGATTTCCACCCAGACACAGGGAGAACATGTAAACTCCACACAGGAATGGCCCAGGAATCCTAAGCGCAGTGTCCTTGCCGTGAATGTTGACTGTATTCTCATTATTGGTGCCAGTGCCAGCCCTGGGCTCACCTGAAGCCTGTGGTGGTCACAGGGGACGCTCTCTCGTGCGGGGGGTGTCGGCTCATGATATGTTCCCTCAGGATCTTCTTCACATCTGCACCTGCAAAAAGCAAGCAAACGGGCTGGACTACTCATTTTATTAAAACACTCTTAACATCATTATATTTAAGGTTTTACAAAAACAGGTTTTCCCAGTTTGGCCATTTGTTCGATTTTGAACTTTAATTCATGACATCACACATCCATAACTATCACCTAGCCAAAACTCCTCAAATTATTTTAGAAATTATAATAGGATTATTAAAATAATAACACCTTTATTTGTTGAAATCATGTTTAAGGTCTCAGGAAAACGTGTTTGTTGTGTAAATTGTACCAAACTTTTGGACAGAATGCTCCCAGTCTTGTCGTCAGTCTCTAAACATTTTGAATATATTTTCATAAATTTTTCTTCACAAACTGCTTCTTGGTTGATGCGCAACAATAATTAATATTTACAACAGGTGTTATCCCAACAAATTCACCAGAAAAGCTGCACAGTGCAGCTTTAAGCTTGACTCACTCTGCTCGCTCCTGTTTCTGCGCAGGATCTCGTCTGTTGTGTCGTGCTCCATTTTTGAGTTGAACTGAAATGATCAACACACACATACAGTTAGTGTGTGTATGTAGTGAACGATCACTGAGAGATGACTCAACAAACACTCAGTATAAAGTTTCACCTAAACACATGCTGCAGCACATTTTAGATGGACTGCCACAACACTGTCTGAATATGTTGAATATTGTTCATTTTTAGAAACATATCATAAATCTCAACTAGTAAAGTGGTGTGTGAATATGTGTTTCCATGACTTTGTAAAGTGGTGTGTGAATGTGAGTGTGCATGGCTGTGTACAGTGGTGTGTGAATGTGAGTGTGCATGGCTGTGTACAGTGGTGTGTTAATGTGAGTGTGCATGGCTGTGTACAGTGGTGTGTGAATGTGAGTGTGCATGGCTGTGTACAGTGGTGTGTGAATGTGAGTGGTTCCTTCCTGTAAAGAGTTTTGAAGATGGAAAACTGCTGTATAAAAATGTGTTTACCATTTGACTATGTAATAGTGCTAACCATATAATGCCTTACATAATTCAGATCAGGTTTGGTTGATGACGTGGTAATATAGAAAGTGTTCCACAGCCCTGGAATTGCTAATCTCTGAACTAAAGGTAACAGCAACTTAAAAACGGCCACTACATGACACTATCTCAAGGTGGAACAGAGCATTCCGAGCATTAGAGATTTAGACAGACTAATAATAAAGGGTTACTCACGCATGTGTGAATGAGACACAAATGCAGGTCTGTTTTTGAGGAGATAATACATGGCTTTAAGCTCACAAGAGTTGATGAAGGGATTTATACCACTGCAGACCATTTAAAATGAACTAGATTTGTTTTTCACAGTTTTAAGACACTCCAAATCTTAACACAACCCTGTTACCTTCAGGTGTTGGTGTTTGAGGGGGCAGTGTGTGCTCAAGTGTCCCAGCAGCACAGAGGGGGCAGGGGAAGAGTGCATGTTCACTCCCCGATCACACTGCACTGATCTGGGGGATACTCGCAGGTCCATGGGTCTGTCCCGACCGTCCACTGGAGCTCAGCTAAGACTGCATCTACAAAAGCAAAGACTCAGGATGATTCTGGACACACTTGTATAATAACTTTAGAAACTGTTTTAATCAACAATAGGGTTTCATTATTGAGTGCAATATGTACATCTGGTGGCGGGTCTGGCAAATACTTGTCTCCTTGGAGATGTTATTACTTTTCCTAAAATGTTCCACAGAATGGCATTCAACTTATTTAGGCTAAGTCAAATCTGTGGGGAGGTGACTCTACCTAAAGTTTAATAATAATAATAAGATCTCTCATGTGAGGAAGTTCTGTTCAAACAAAGCATTTTTGATCATCCTTCATTTCCCGGTGTTGTGTGACATTTCGTTTATATGAGTACGTATGAGGTTAGGCCTTGGCAAAAAGAAGCAGAAAACTGATTTTATTTCCTCCATTTTGTTGCATTGGAAATGGAGCCCCAGCACTGTTGAGTGAGTTTGTTTTTATCTCATTCATAAAATAAAGACCGATTTCCCAAGTGGCCCATGGGTTCAACATGAGCACTTCTCCACACTGTAGTAGTAACATCAGACACTTGAGCTGCTTTTATCCTTTATACTGAGCTTAGGCCTATTCTATTTACAGCACACAACTTATTTACAGCAGATAACTACATTTTCTTGCACACACTACAAGTTTCTGAGAGGGGTGATCAAAAACTGTATCAAATCTCTCTCTCTTTTTTTTTTTTTTTTTTTTTAAAATGGCCATGTT
>JACN01081134.1:0-12211 GCA_000787155.1 Scartelaos histophorus | reverse complement strand
TTAACTTTATGGAAAATCATTAAATCATGAGTTCCCTGTAATGAAGGGAATTCTATGGGGTTCATATGGTCACACACTGGGGCTGTGCTGCTAAATGCTGCATAATGGCGTATGACTGCAAGCTATAATAACCCAATTCATGTGAATAGTAAAAACTTTTGTAGCCTTTGGCCAAATATATTCTATATGCCTACTTCTCTATTAGAAAAAGTAAAATAATTGAAATTAAATGATAAATAAGGTCTGATCTTAAAACCAATGTATCCCTAATGAATTTATCTACATATACTACCTAACATGATTTATTTAGTATTTTTGTGTAATAAACTTGACAAATTTGTATAATATTTACTAATGGAATATGTAAAGAAATGAAACTATCCAATAAAAGCACCATTTGCTTTTCTCGCTTTTTGTTTTTTTGTGTCATGTGATTTGTCTGTAGGTTTTATCTTAGTAAATAAATTAAAGGTGCACTATATAAGTTTTTTAGTGTGGTTCCTTTGCTTATTTCCTTGTCTCCTTGTTGGTGTTATTGCTTTGCCTGCCTGGATTGTTCTGCATTGCGTCATTATTACATCTTGCATTTATTCAGTTAGTGTTTTTAAAGTTGAAAATACCATAATACCACATTCTGATTGTGATATTCACCAGAAATGTTACACAATGAACCTTTAAACAAACAACAATAATAAGGTGACAGAACTTTAAAATCATAAACTGGGACACTTTCGGTTTGGGGTGGTTGGTAATAATAAAATTGGAGGAAAAAAAGCTCTACGGCTCCATAAAAAACACTTGGACTTTTCCTTTTATGATTATTTCTTTATATGCTTGGGAGTGAGAAACACAATTTAAATTCTTTATATGTTTTGTATTAAGAATTGACAATAAACCTTTTTGAATTGAATAGGACGCAAGGAAAATTGTGCACCTGGTGAGATAGTATAGTCCCATTTTTTTGTGTTTTTGTCATTTTTAAACAGCTTTTCTGTATTATACCTGAAAAAAATGACAATTTATGCCTCTTTTTACTGTTCGCATTGATCGGATTGGCCAAAAACAGAGAAAACAGATGCATTTTGTGTATAAAACTGGGACAAATCAATCATTTTGGATAAATTCACTGGGATTGTCCAGGGTAAATAGGGACCTTTGGTCAAGGCTGCATAAACAATGACAGAAGCTTTAATCATTTCACAATCCTTGAAGTGGCTGTTCACATTGTGTCCGCCAGATGTCGCCACTTTCTTCCTGCAGACTTAACACAAGGGTCAGGCAGGGTTGAAAGGGAAAAGGTCGCTTCAACATGGCGGCCCCCGTGGATGACATGTTTTCGCTGTGCGTGGATCCCACTAAAGTTTCTAGCTTTGTGGAAATCAGATTTATCGACCACATCAAGGTAAATATATACGAGCCGTAAAGTATCGCGGGATTATGGGAAAAACACGTGTTAATACCGTGTACGTGAGTGTTAAAGTGTCCGGTCTGTGCATCCTCATCCTGCGCTCTGCAGCATCGTGATTTCCACAGTTAAAACATTTTACATTTGTTACGCCCAAACAGAAAAATACCTACAAACATTTCTTAATAATAATTGTATTTTATTATAGTTTGTGTGACCAGATAACTATTTACCCGGGACAGTCCCAATTTAGAGCCCTGCGTCCCCTGTCCCAGCACATTTATCCAAAACTATTGATTTGTCTCAGTTTTGCACAAGAAATGTCCTATTTTTGACCAATTTGATACCTGGCAATAGTAAAGAGAGGCATAAATTGTCACATGTGTACAAAATACAGAAAAGCTGCTTAAAAATGTGACTATACTGACTCACATTAGTGCAGAGTGCAGAACAATTCTCCTTAATTATTATATAATTATATCTCCTTAATTTTTAAAAAAAATGTAATTAATTAATTTATTTTTTTTAAGTCTCCTCACCCTAATTTTGTAGTCTGTAGTTACTCCTAAAACCACTTATGTATTAGTTTATTGTTTCCATCCTGCCTCATGGACCATGTTCCGTAATGACTGAGGCACAATTTCTTGAATAGTCTGGTTACCAAGCAACAGCTTCACTCTACTCAGACTGTGCTCTCCACTAGTGATGAATCATTTTGTATTTACTCACCTCTCAGTATATTTATGATTCTGTGTTATAGTAAAAATCTAAACTGTGGTGAATTATCTTGATAAAACTATTTACTTGTTATTTTGGTCAGAATTTTATTGATTTATGCTGCGTGTTGCACTTCACGTAACTTGCCTTTTAGGGGAAGGGCCTCTTTGCCAAAAAGAGTATTAAAAAGGGGGAGACCATCTTTATCGAACGGCCTCTTGTCTCGGCCCAGTTTCTGTGGAATTCCCTCTATAAATATAAAGGTGAGTGTATGTGTGCTAGTTTGTACAATCTGGTGTATAAATGGTTGTTCATGTAGTATGAATAATTTAATCTAATACGTCTTCCTCTTGTGTGATGTTTGCAGCCTGTGAGTACTGCTTACGGGCTCTCGAAACTGCAGAACAAAATGCGAGGAGGCTCAGTGGAAACCCGGGACTCAGCCTCCCGCACCCGGAGCTGTGCAAAGTGCGACCAGAGCTGCACCAGGCCTGTCCCCAGTGTCAGGTGAGGCGGCTTATGACTGTGACTGCAGAAAGTGTCTGCTGAAAATGATATCATTTCTTATATGTGGTTAGAGCTTTGCCTCTAGTGGTTTGTTTCTCTGCCATAAATCAATAAACCAGCATTTTTATGGAGCAAGAAAAGGCTAATTGTTGTGTCACATGATATTATTCCATTTCCTTTAGTCCGAGCGTAATAGAATTCATGATCTTTAAAAAAATATTATTAAACATGTGCGACAAACCGTTTGGATCAAGATATAAGCTGAGGTAGCGGCTGCAACCCTAACCCTAACCCAGTGCCGTTTAGTGCATATGCAGAACCTTCCCAGGAACCTGTGGCAAGCACTTTGCAACATACCCAAATTATTATGATTATTATTATGATTATGATTATTATTATGATTATTATTGGCTGACTTTAGCCAATAATAATAATAATAATAATCATAATAATAATAATTAATAATCTCAACTTAATTTACTATCTACATTTTTTCTATCTATATAAATGCAGGCGTTAAGGGGTTAAACATTAAAACTAACATTGACAGAGCTGTTGTGCAGGTGATGTACTGCAGCAGTGAATGTCGACAGGCTGCAGCTGACCAGTACCACCGAGTCCTCTGCCTGGGGCCGTCTGAGAGCGATCCTGATCACCCCATCAACAAACTCAAAGATGCATGGAGGTAAATCCTGAAGTCATTCAGACTGAACTCACCTAATGTTATCTACAATTCCTTAACCATTTTGTCCTATAGGAGCATTCATTATCCCCCAGAAACCTCCAGCATTATGCTCATGGCCAAAATGGTCGCTGCTGTGAAGCAGGTGAGTCTCACGTCAGCTCTGATGAAGTATTTGATGAGGTCCACAGTAACGTTCTTATAATGTTTTGTGAACCAGGCCAAGGACAAGGCTCAGTGGCAGAGACTCTTCTCACACTTTTGTAGTCGGGCAGCAAACGAGGAGGAGGAGATCGCCCACAAGCTCCTAGGAGAGCAGTTCAAAGTAACTTCACTTCTTATTAAATTTTAAATACATATAGTACAACCAATCAAATGTATTGTAAGTAATAAATGATTTGCTTTTTCCAGGGGCAGTTGGCCTTGTTACATAGTCTCTTTACATCAGCTCTTTTTGATGAACACCTCAGTCGGGTGAGTGAGCTGTTCTCTTTCTAATGCCATTTGCAGATCACACCAGTGCATATAAAGATCACCAAGTGGAACAAACAAATCTGTATTTTCATTTTAGGAATGAGTAAAAATTTGTATTCAAATGGTGTATCTTAGTTTTAATGTCTGTATATAGGCTCCATGACATATTATTGTCCTGCAGCTTCACTTAAATAAAACCCTGTTACATTTCCAGTCTATGGGGAAATTATCAACATACTGACGTAAAAGAAACATCAATGTTCTGAAATCTGAGCTGCTCAAGTTAGACCTCAGCAGGATTTGACCTCTAACCTCAAAATTGAAAGGGTTGGATGGAATTACTCTTAATGTCACATGGATCAATAAGACATTTCTCTGTTACAGTGGTTTGTCCCTGAAGGTTTCCGCTCATTATTTGCTCTGGTGGGGACCAACGGCCAAGGCATTGGCACTAGGTAAGAAGGCAACTGCAGTTTTGACCTTGTTATCTGCACCTGGTACCAACACATTTTTTTCATTTAGTTCATTGAGTCAATGGGTTCATGCCTGTGACGCGCTGGAGCTTCCCGGCCAGCAGAGGGAGCAGTTGGACTCCTTTATCGACCAGCTGTACAAGGACATAGAGAAAGGTCACACTTTTATCTCTGTTGTGCAGTAGTGTTATGAATTAAAGCCTTTTGTTACACCAGAGACTGTAGTGAGTCTTGTTATTATAGTTGTGGCTTTGCTGTCGCTCTTTGAGTCAGAGGTCCAACATTTGCATAATACTTCCTCTTATTTCCTCCTACAGAAACTGGAGATTTTTTGAACTGCGAGGGCTCCGGACTATTTATACTCCAAAGCACATGTAAGCGCACAAATAAGCTCACTCTCTTTTCATATTTATGGACTAATAAGTTGCGTTCACATCACATCACAACATTATACAATCCCTATAGTTTAAAACTGAAGGATCCTATGGTGGAATTTGCTTTATAATTGATGATTTACAAAAACCGACGCAAGTTTGACATCTTCTCTGTCAGTGCAATAGTTTTTGACACCACAGCTTTAGAAGAAAGTGGTGCCATTATTCAACATCAAAGAGGTGATTGTTGTCAGCTGAAGGGACTTTAAGACATTAAATAATTTGATCCAACATTTGTGCATCATAAGTTTGGACAGTGTTTGCAAAAAGAGTGAATCTGAGTCACTATATTAACCCTGTTTTAGCTTTGATTTCCTGCCTGATTTTAAGATTTTACTGATCACTTTTAAAGCTCGTTTAGGTCGTGCACCAAGTTATATTTCAGAACTTTTAAAACATTTAACCCCCCGCAGCCTTAGATCCTCAGGCAGGTCCCTGTTGGCTGTTCTAAAGTCCGGGCTCTGGGCGATCAAGCCTTTTTTGTCCTGCTCTTCAGCATTGGAAGGACTTGCTTGAGGAAATAAGGCTCACAACATCAGTATCTTTTAAATCACTTCTTAAAACCCATTTTTATTAGTTGGCCTTCCTTTAACTGGTATTAGCTTTATTTGATTCCTTAATGCTTTTTATTCTATTTATTTATTATAATTAACTGTTTTTTGTGTGCCATTTTTATGCTGTTCATTGCTGCTCGTAATACACTTTGTAAACTTTAGATTTAATAGTTCTTCAATAGTTTGTGTAGATTCATCCTGCAATGTCCATATCTCACTCATCACTGTGTTCTGTATGAAACATTGGATTATTTACTTCCTAATGCAAGAATGCGCTTTCATTGGTTACAGTTCATATTTAAATGCATTTTTCTCTCTTGTCCATCACCTTCAACAGGACTTTGTTCCATTCTCGTCACCAAACTCACTTAGACAATTAGATAATCCTTCTTTTGTGGTACCAAAAACCTCTAGAGTTATTGGACGAAGAGCATTCAGATTTAAAGCTCCATCAGACAAACTCTCTGCGCTCCTCATCATCACTCCATACATTCAAGAGAGATTTATTTATTCATCTCAAAACACAATGTAACTGCTTTTAGTGAAGTGTCCGGTTGTATTATTGATGATTCTCTATAAGTATGTTTAATGTTGATTCGAGTCTCTGTATTTTATCCTGTTGTTCTGGGTTTCTGTTTGTTAAATATGTTGTTTTGTGTGTTGCTTTTCTATATTGTTTTTGCTTTGCTTTACTAAAGGTTAGAAATCCTGAACGTGAACTCCATCTGTCGATATTAAGCATTAGTTTTTGTGGTTTGTTTGTAGGTAACCACAGCTGCATACCCAACGCCGAGGCTTCATTCCCAGATAACAACTTCCGCCTTCACCTCACTGCCCTCAGCGACATCTGCCCCGGAGAGGTCAGTGATACGTCTGGGTCAGGGGACTACGAGCTCAGCCTAAACACCCCCCTCCTCCATCCCGTCGCTGTTCTCTGCGCTCTCCTCCTGTCACGCTGCATTACAGGCCTGCGACTGGGACTTGCAGTGGGTTTGCGGAGCCGTCACAAAGATTGAGAAGCCTTGCATCTGCGTGGCACAGTAATGTCACGGCACCCACGGCCACGCTCGTATTTGAATTCTGGAAATGACAGGAGCACTTTATGTACGATTTCACCAGAAAAACCACATCGCTGCTCTGGGGAAAAGCAAAAAACTGGTCCTTTTATGGATCTTTTGAGCTGATACTGAGATTTGTCTTGCTGCTGTGCTGGATGACTAATATTTTAATTAGATAATACATTTTGAAATCTCTACGAAAGCCCACAAATTAATATTTTGTTGCGCGATTGTGTAAACATACAGTCTTATCTTAAGCCTAATTGCATTTCTATTTCCATTTTTACTCATGAGTTGGTTAAAAAAACAAATTTGGATTGAGAAGATTAGAAAGTAGTGTCCAATTTTAAAGACTATTTCTTACCCGTCCTTGGTAATTCACTTTAAAGTTGATTGATTCATTATTTTGAGCTTATGACAGTAGTTACATATATTTTTTATTGCAACATTCTTCATTTTAATGTTTAATTTTCAGGAGATCTGCATCAGTTACCTGGACTGTTGTCAGCGAGACCGAAGCCGCCACAGCAGACACAAAATTCTAAGGTAAGACATTATAAACTATTAAATTTCACTAAACCTTAATCTTAAAATGGATCCCGCCTCTACAAGGATCAGTTTTGTGTATGTAAAATGGAGCCTTTTTAATAATCAACTCCTGTTTGTGTCTTAATCAAAGTGCATATGACAGGTTTTCATGTTTTTTTAATTATTACTTGGTTTTGTAGATTAGTATCTGTTGTAAAAATGTTATATCATTTACAATAAAATCTTAAATGCATTCATATTACCTTCATACCATTCAGCTCACCCTTATTTAACTGTTTTTTCTTACAGTTTTCTTACTTTTACACTCATAATTATGCCTTATTTGCCTCCATTATCTTGCTATTTCTGCTTCTTATTAGAATATACTATTATAATTCATATTTTTTATCATTTTTTTGTTATAATACAGGGTGTCCCAAAAAATTAGACATCCTTTTAAAAGCAAATGTCTTGAAAACTATCGGTGTAGCTCACTGATAAGCAGCATTCCTCTTTTAATTCTTTGCTACCAAGTCCAGTTGATGAAGTTTTTTTCAAATTTTGCATCAAAAGCTGCAGCGTGTGTGTGAGCATATTCCAAAATAGTGACTTCTCTTTGTGCTTGAACGGCATGTCTCAACCTGAAAACAGAGCAAAAATAAAACATTAAATATAAAATCTGTGAAAATTTGAGGCTATTTCAACAATTTTTTGGGACACCCTGTATATTGTGATGTTTGAACTGCTGCATTTTCCCTTGTCAATCAATAAAGTTTATCTACGTCCTATGCTACTTATCTTACCTGTGTTGTTCATTATTTCCTCTATTAAAGTATTATTGAAGTACTTCCTTTGCTTTGCAGGGAAAACTACCTGTTCGTGTGTGCGTGTCCAAAGTGTGTGTCCCAGATGGAGGAGCTGGACGTGACATCAGAGGAGGAGGATGAAGAGGAAGGCGAGGCAGAAGGTGAAACGGAGGGGGACGAGATGGAAGACGAGATGACAGATGTCTGATCAAAGACTGCTCCAGTTTGTTCTCATTCACTGTTCAGCGCCTACACAAACACTCATGAGGCGCTGTACAAATAGCCCTGATTCCCCGAACTGTCCACACAGCAACATGGCAACAACACACTTAGAATATTGGAGTAATGTTTCTGGGTTATTAGCATTATGGGATGCTCATATATTTATTGGTCTACTGTGGGACTCTAAATTCACTTATAATAAAAAAAATACTACTCAGATTAACTAAGCCTAGTAATGAAATAATAGTGCCATTAAATCTCACAGAAGCACCAGATCCAATCGTGTTAGTCCCTCTAACTAATCATTTATGTGCATCTGTGACCTGATATATAGTCTCTCTATGGGCCAAACATTGGATTTGAAACTTTACTGCCCCTTGGGGTAACATCTTTTATTATCCCTATTGTACTAGTGTAGCAAAGTTACAACCAGGTGTCAGCTGTTACAGTCTATGACAAGCCCTTCTTAAAAGGAAATCTATATTTGTTAATAGATTTTAGCCCATTTCATTTCGTTATAAAAGAAGGCTATATATTTACATGTCTATATTTTATGACATAGAGCTTCAAAATCAATAGTTGATTATTTAAATCCTGTAAGTCAAGGCGTTTCCCTGTGGATCCTGACAGAGCTCAGACATGTCTCACCTCTTGTAACAACACATAGTGATTAAGCAGGTAATTGGTTCTCAATTTATTCTCCACTCTTTAAAAAGTTTGATACGCAGCTATGCATACTTTAGTGAGCAGCACTTTGTTTATGCTCTGTTGTAATTACAGCGTTGTCATCTGCGAGGCTTAGAGCCACTATAATGTAGGACGTGTTCCACTATGATCTATTGGATTACGTTAAACCTTACTTAGTCGGTTATGGAGACCTTGGGCTGAAAATTGCATTGTCCATAACAGTTTCCTTTATGGAGACAGTATATCAACTCCACTTGACTGAAATGGCCACTTTGCACACAAATATCACAATGGCCATGTTTACATTCACACCACAAATCTGACCATGATCTGATCTCTGTTTATTTGAAACACCATGTTATTGGTGTGAGTGATTTGGTTTCCTCTGATTCTTCACACTGGTTTAGGTTTTACAAGGAAAATAACCCCAGAAAAAATGAACTATGTTGAGAGTTCCTTGTGCTTAACTGACACGTGTCTCTTGGGGGTTTTCATGATCAGATTTCTGTTGTGTATCTAAACACAAAAGCAGATATATTTTGTTATCTAATTATTCTAGTTGTCAGATTTGCTCTGGCCATGTAGACGCTCCCGATGACTACGATTTACAGATCCTAGTATTGCATTAGAAATTTTGAATTGTTCATTGAACTCGAGGCATGATGTGACATGAGAACTTTGTAAGCCATAAAAGTCTAAATATAACAGATGTGAACAGAATCCCTGGTTGTGCTTGTCTTTACTGTTCTGGCATAAATTTAGAAATGAGGTATTGGGTGTCTGGTCTGCAGCTACTCGAATAGCACGGCTGAAATAGTTGTTCTGCTGTAGAATATTAACCAAAAATCTAATTCTATTTTCTAAACCTTTTGAATATTCACAAATCATTGTTGCTTTATAGCCCTGCTCCACTCGGTGCTTTGCTCGAGGGTCCATTAATGATACCCTTTTAACTTATTAAACATAATCGCTGATTTAAGGTAGTGATGAATAAATACTGAACAAACACAAAGCCATAACCAAGACATATTATTTCAACCTTTGTTTTGTGTATTTTTTTCCTCCCACCATTGTTATTGCAGTACACAATATCTGCATCTCAACGGGACAATTATTTGTATTGTAAAAATGCATTGTAAACTCGGGCCGTAAGATTTATTGCAGCTGAATCAAAATCATTATTTGAGTGCTCATTATTGTAGCATAATTTCTTTGCAAACAACCTATTCTTCCTTTATGAAAACCTGCTGGCCCTGTAGTTTATGGATGCACGGCGTTCTTGTATTAGTTAAACAGTTACTATTTCAGTCTTCTCAAATGTTACGGAGAGAGATCAACATTTTTATTATGGCCAGTGTCGATTGAGTAACCGTTAGTCGATAAACTGCCTATATGTGGGTCCGATTTTATTATTATCATTTTAATTTTATTTTTTCAGCTTCAAATCAGGTAGAGACAGGATTTAACTTTAACCCTTAAGATACCGTCTGTATGGTTATTTGATAAGTTCATGAATTTGATGCATTTTCACCCCAGTTGCTTGAACTTTCTGCATTTACCATGTACCGTTTAACCTTTATGTTTATTCATTTCATATCATCAAAATGCTAATCCACCCAGAATACATACGAGAGCAGAGCTAAAAGAACACATTATGTACATGAAAGGACAGACACCTGGGACCCGGAGCTGCAGCCCTGACCCCAGCCCTGAGCCACACGGTCCCACTCGTCTCTCTAAAGTCTCTAAAGCCGGGCCAGAAATGTGGGTAGAAAGTGTTGAGTTGAAGATCAGGGACTGTGAGGGTGGCTGTGGGGGGTACAGTTCAGGCAGAGGGTCATTATGTCATACGCCACGACTGTTTCAAGTGGAGGACGCAAAACGAAGGTCAAAGAGCCCAGCTGCCCAGAGAGGAGAGGGGGCAGAGGGATTTGTGGGGTTTGGTGGGATAGAAAACGCACAAAAATTAGCTGTTTGTATTTCTGTATTATAATAGATATTTGCATAATTGTTGCAGTGTCATTTTCAGATACTTTTTAGATTTAATTTTCATTTTTCTCCAGATTTTACTCTCCAAAAGTCTCGGATGTGCGTGTTTCTCTCTGCACATAGTTTGAAAACCTCTCAACGTTGTTCGTAAAATTATGAACGAATATTAAATGCCATTATTATTTTCTATATGCCGTTTAGGTTCGTTGGTTTATTGATTCATTTTATTGAAAGCAACTGGAACAATGAAGGGCTTGACCTATGACTTTAACACGAAGTAACTCGCTCAAAACGCCGAAGGAGTTTTAATTTTTTCTGCCTACGCGTTTGCCCGCGAACCACTTATAACGCTTGAATTTTATAGATAGGCCTAACCTTGATTAATTCTGCCTACGCAAAACAGTTTTTTGTTACTTTTGATCCCAGGCAGTCCAGACGGAAAACAAATTTTAACACATCCCCTGCATACTGCCTGCATCGAATTAAAAAGCGATTTATTGTTTGATACTGGGCTCTGAGTGTTTTGAAATTGCTTTGAAATCACAGTGAATAATTAGGATGCTCGAAATGCATAAAGTAGGAATAACTTAAAGGTCTTATATTACACAAAATTTACTCTGGGGAGCTTTAAGCCGCGTTATAATGTCATTACATTCTCAATAATGTACGGATGGTTTTGTTTTATTCACACATTTAACATTTAATAGTGATTCTAGTGAAGGTGTATGGAGTTTTAAAAAAAAGATGATATGAGAAGGTGGTAGAATGAGAATAACTTAGCCTAAATATGCAGGATTTGTGCGTTAAACATGTGAATTAAACAAAATACGACTTTGGGTGTGTTCTTGATGAGGAAATATTATAACATAGATCAGAAAATGGACCAATCGAAATTATAAAACGCATAGAATCACCATAAATGAACGAAAATAGTGCATAGATTTCAATTACAATAGCAAAAAAAAAAGAGTAAAACGTGACCATTCAAAATAATTTAATAGCACATATTATTCTCACGCCTAAAACACTAACCGACAGCTGGTGTGTGCAAACAACATCAGCGCTGAAGAAGTTTGGCATCCGGCGATAGATTAATCCTGCAGGGTTAAAGGTGGCCCGTGTTGTTTATCACAGTTGGTGCTAAAGCTGTATAACTGTTTCACATTGTACGCACTAATTGGGTAAACTCCATAATGGACTCTGGTTTATGGAAAGTGAGTAAGACCCCGTGCGCTTAAAACACGACCCATATGGAAGCAATCTGGCACCTACATTAGCGCTGTCCACAACGGTTACCCCAACGAACGCCACTGCTGCCTCTGAGGGCGACTTTGTGCGTGAATGATAAACGACCGCCTCATGTGAAATCAGCCCTATTGCAGAGGGGTTAGCGCGCGTTAGCTCACCTCGGAATAACATAAACACGAGTGAGAAATTTTGTGTAAAAGACAAACATGACGGAGGCATGATCAATGTTTGGAGCTCTGGTGGTGTTGAAATCATTCCCTTGTTAAAGTCGCAGCACCTGATTTTTAAACATTTTTTCCTGCATATTTTGAGCAAAGTTAGTTTTCCCCCTGTACAGATTGTAGACATCAACATAAGTCTGGTATGTACTATCAGCATTTAATAATAAAGCTTTATCCTTCAAGAACCAGGAAGTGCACTGTTAGCA
>JACN01139700.1:0-10761 GCA_000787155.1 Scartelaos histophorus | reverse complement strand
CCTCCGATGACCACCACCGGGTTCGGGCATTGCCGCCGCGACAGGCACCAAAGACCTTACGACCACAGCTACGAGCGGCCGCATCGACTATAGAGGCGGAGAACGAAGCCCACTCGGACTCCATGTCCCCAGCCTCCCTCGGAACTCGGGAGAAGCTCTCCGAGTTGAAGGCCCCTCTGACAGAGGGCTCTGCCAGACGTTCCCAACAAACCCTCACTACGCGCTTGGGCCTGCCAGGTCTTTCCAACTTCCTCCTCCGCCAGCGGAACCAACTCACCACCAGGTGGTGATCGGTTGACAGCTCAGCCCCTCTCTTCACCCGAGTGTCCAAGACACACGGCCGGAGGTCAAATGACATGACAACCAAGTCGATCATTGACCTCCGGCCTAGGGTGTCCTGATGCCACGTGCACTTATGGACGCCCTTGTGCTCGAACATGGTGTTTGTTATAAACAAACTGTGACTAGCACAGTGAAAACAGTAATTGTTTTCAATATTACGTTATTTTCTTCAGCAATATATCATACTTCAATTTTTTTTTTTTATCGTGAGAGACTTAATTGAAAGTATATATTATTTGGTTATATTCCTACCTCGAGCTGTAGCCACCTCTCCTTCGTGCCAGGCCAAACAGTGAAAGGCTGTTGGTGCAATGCCAACAGGAAAACTGATCTCTGTGCCCTGGACTGTGGTCCGAGTGTCACAGACCGAAACATCCCGCAGGACTCTAGGTCTCAGCCGGATTCTGATGCAAAGAGTAAAAAATAATAAATACATAATTTAATAAAACAAATCTCTGTTTATACTACCTTTTGTATGCAAGCAGATTATCATCTCTGGTGCAGCATTCGTCTGCTCCGGCTGCATAATAATCCCAGGTGGCCTTGGACAGGTGCTCCTTGGCGTACGCTTCAAAATCAGTCAAGCAGACCATCGACATCTCAGCACAGCGACCACCCTCTCTTTCCATAATACAAAAGTCAAACAAACTCATTATTAAATCATTACATTTGCACAATTTAGTTAGCATTAGTTTATAATCTAATTACACCAATAATAGTTTTGTGATTCTGTCCACACACACTCTGTTACATTTTTATATCTATAGGTGACAACAACAACAAACTATTGGAAGAAATACAAATCACACAAAATCAAGACTTACCAACAACTGTAAAATATTTCCAAAGTTGTTCAATGTCAAGCAAGCTCTATATATAGCTCTATCTATAGTTAAAATTAAATCAATCCTAAATCAGATTCTCAGTCAAAAACTATTTCCAAACAACATAACAGCTTTGCCTGGACATCCAGTCTGGGAAGGCTTTATGAAGGATCAAAGGAGAACCTTGAGTGGCCTGATCGTGGTTAAATCGATCAAACATTGATAGTACCTCTGAAAACACTGTGTCTGACCCTGGAATAAGCTCTGCTCTTTGTGTGTCCACGAGCTGAAATGTGCTGAGTCCACTGAGGAAGCAGGGAACTGTAGTCCATATCACTGTATTTACATGGGCCATAGGCTTACAGAATTACACAACGTGGTATAGCCTTTTGTTGAGCACAGTATGACACTGAATTGTGCATTTAACGTTACATTTTAGATACTTAAACCTTTTAGATAATAAGAAACAAATAAACAACCAGTTTGTATGGTTGACGAGAACAAAGGATAGGTCAGTGTGGAAGTTTTGCTAACTTCACAGCTACATAACGCCTTATAGCTCCATGGATGTAGCCAGAGTGTCGCCGCTGACCTGCTGACCACAGAACCAGAGGAAAGTCCTCGCGGCTCACTCGTGTCGCGTGCACAGGCTCTGCGCGTGCCAGGGCTCGCGTGCTGGTTCGTCGCGGTTACGTCCTGCGCGTGGTGACCACGTCCTACGCGTGCTGACCACGGTGACAGTTTATTCCGTCAGGTGAGTTTCCTCTCAGCGTACAAAGTACTCAGACACACAATGTATTTCAAATACTAAACCTACCGGTTACACGTGCAAATGCTCATCTTCAGCTCTCTGTCAAAACCTGAAAACAAATCAAAAGCATGTTGCATACCTTAAAACGCGGTGAGATTTAGCCCCATGAAGGCAGGCTACATGTTAAAGGCTAATGAGGACAGAGGCCTACTTTATATAACTACTGCGCATTCTTCTTCTGTGGAGTTTAACCGCGGCATTAACACATTGTTGTCATTATCCTAAGAGGCACGCGTGACCACTAGAGGGCAGTGCAGCACCATTCATTTATTCAATACTGCGCCTCTAGTCACTCACACTTGAATTCATACCTCCATGGTTCATCCATGTGAAAAAAGATCTTTATAATTTATTTAAGATAATTCTATTAATATTATTATCGTAACAAATAGTCTAATAGGATTCAGGTGGTCATCGTGATGACATTGCACAACACAACTGCAGCATTATAAACAGGATGCCAAAATAATCAATTCATTTTGACAAGCTAACATCCCTCTGTAGCACTTTAAATCATAATTTAAATCATAATAATTTATGCCTTGACCACAAAGAAGTGATTAATTAAAAGGATTTGGCAAAACTACGATTAGTAGTAGAGTAACTGTTGGGACATAACATCTAATTTATAATTAGAAGTTAATGTGATTTTAAGGATGAAACATTAAATACTGGACAAAATCTGGTATTTTCAAAGGATAAACTCAAAATCTAGAAAAAATACATGTGGATATATCTGAAAGAGCATTTCAAGACAGACAAATGTTAAAATCATTTCATATGTTCAACATTGTTACTTGTAGACTTAGACATAGTAGCCCAAAAGTACTGTTGCTTCAAAAAAAAGTGAAGTATAAAAGGAGTAAAAGTGTGCTGCTAAAACGGTCATAATTCATATTATTTTTTACCTTTTACCTTTATCTCTGTTTTGTCAGTGAAGGGATGTATATGGTGTGTGTCATTCAGAGTGGGTGAATGACACTGGAGAGCTGCATTGTCCAGTTGAGTTTCTAGAATCTGGGTTGTACAGTTGTAGGCGGCTAAGGCTATAACATATTCTAATTTTTCCCAAAGTATTATGATTATCTGCTTATAAATTCAGGTATAAAACACATGTGTAAGTTTTGAGGCCATTGTCTTACCTTCATGTGTCTGGCCCGTAGATGATGCTGGGTTTCCTCAGTCTCACCCCCCTCCACTACACTTCCCCCTCCCCACACAGGATGCCCCGCCCCCTCTGCTCCTCTGTCAGCACTCTGGGCCTCTTTTTGTGTCAAAACACTGAAAGCTCACTCAGGTCAATTGTTTTTGAGCCACAAACACCCCCTGCTTCCTTAAATAATAAAAAGGCAGTCTCACCTCAGCTTGACCTTTGCCTTTTCCCTGTTACAATACAAAGAGTGCCATCCATTAAGACACTGGTGCCTGCGCTATAAATGAGCTTGCTGATTTTTTTTCTTTTGATTGATTATTGGTAGATTTTTAATAATAACAAAATAGATTAAAAAGTCATATATTTTGTCTCTTTTTTAAATGACACTGCTACTGCCAGTTTTATTATATGAAAATTATATGTTAAAATAATTTTTTTTCTAACCAAAACCCATTACCTGCCTTACTCACAGATCAGTTTTCACACACCACTTAAGTTAATTAAATGAGATAATTATGGAGAGTTTCCCTGACAGGTGATGTCAAGGCCTTTTCATATAAAACCTAGATGCTTGAACCTTTGAAATGACCTGCTTGTTATGTTTTGGTCCCTGTGTGTAACTTATGGATCCATTGGCAGGATGTGTGTGAGTATATGCGATGAATACTGCACTGTTTCAGCTCACCACAGATGAAACAAAACGCCCAGGAAAGTTGTCGAACCATTTCAAAACACAAGTTAAATTAGATTGTCTCACTCTTGATTGCATTATTAAATTTCACAAATGTAACTAATCCTTGCTTTTTAAAGAGCTGTCCGTCTTTCTTTGTAACTGGATTTGATTGTTTGATTTCAGGTGTGAAGGTCGAGTTGGAGGTCGAATGTGACAGACTGGACCTCCGTATATAGAAGGTGCAAATTGTGTTAATCCGAATCTGGCTCGGGTGCTCGATATCACAGAGTGTAGAATGTAGCTTCGGGGTAACTGTATTGAGGTTTGTTGGACTTTACAACTGAGTGGAAAACCTCTTCCACATGACGGCGAGTGGAGCAGTGGCCCGGGGCTGCAGACCAATATGCTATGCTACATGTGGGTTGAATTGTGGAAGTATTATTATTGTGCTACAGTGAAAATATCTCTCTCTGTCTCTGCTGGCTTTATTATCAGACTAAATATAAGCCAATCTGCTGACATGCCTTGCAAATCCACACATGCAGTTTCAACTATAAATACAATTGAATAATCAGGTTTTACGCGTTTGAGCTTTGCCACACAGAGAGGTCAACAAAAGCCTGCTGTTAAATAAAAATGCATGTTAGAAGAATTGAAGTACTAAATAACTAAAAGACTGTGCATATAAAGTGGCAGAGAGACCATATAATTCAACTTCAAAGCACATAAATTGGATGGAGGCACTGTCATTGATGTCATTTTTATTGGTTTGGTAAAAGAACAGATATGGCTATTAAAATATATTGCGATCCAAGATCAGATTAGTTCATAGCTGCAATCTATCTGTCTGTTTATTTAATGCACATTCACCAGTCTGTAGAGCAAAGGAACACTGACATCTTAAGGTTTACCTATTAGGGTTTGGTCTTAGGTTAATAACAAATTAGCTGTTGATGACATAACATAGTCTGGATTTAAAAACGGTTGGATTTGCCGTCTCTCTCGCATGTCAGATTGAGCTTTTTAACAGCGCCGATGATTATGGTTCAATAAAACACAGAGGCATTTTGCTCTACAGCCTTTGATAATCTTCCAAGTGAAGTGTGGGCACAAATGTGGAATTACTGTTAGTATATTTACTGTTGTCTTTTTTCCATTTCTTCCAGAAGGCTGAATCATTTTTCACATAAAACACAGATCTTTTGAAGTTGTAAAAATTGTTCAATATTCCTCTTTGCTCTGCTGCCTGAACCCGTTTACTGGGGTGAAGACTTCTTTTGGGGACAGAGACATCATATTGGATATAAAACATGAAAAAGTCTTACACCAGATTTCTAATGAACAGTATAGAATCCAGACATTCTTGTTTTAAAATATTATGGCTATTGTCTACCACAGTTATGAGGTAAGATACAATCAGGCCAGAAATCTGCATAAATTAATAGGAAGATTGTCCAATTCTGGGCCCCTAAAACCCTGAGGCCAAGGACAAAAGATCTGAGAAACCTTCTAAGCACAGTCAAATATTTCTACTGTGAGTAAATTTCTACTTTCCTCCACTTCCATAAGCCTAAGTAGGATAACAACTCTCCCACAAAGTCTCATCCCACATACTCTTCTACCTTCTGCTCAGAAACCCTGAGTCCTCGGGCTCATTTTGGTCTTTTCAGCTCCAATCAGTCACTAGAAAAAACTAAATCTGCTCTGACAACATCTCCCATTGCGTTTCTCCAAGGCTCATCTTCCAACTTGAACAAATTATGCAAATAACTATGAAAAATTTGTCTTAAAGGATGCATAAAGGACACCGTCAGTACACTGGCATATCTGGTATTAAATTACTTGTTCTTTTACGTTTGTTGACCTTAACCCTAACTCCTGGCATTACTGCATTCTTTTCATAACAGTACATGCACATGGAAGAATCTCAACCTAAATAATGATTCCCCCCACCACCCGTTTTGGCTTGAGAATTTAAGCTTTTTTGCTAGATCTGGAGAGAGACAAAGTTGAGATTTGACTTCAGAGAACAAAGTCATATGGAATTTAATGGGCCGACCTCACTTTTATTAGATAATCTGAAGTTAAGGTCAAGGCGCTGTCTATCAGTCAAGGTCTGGTTTGTTTCAAATGCATCACACTCTGGGGTTCAGTCAGGTCCGGCTGTAATGGATTTGACAGGGTTATCACAGAGAAGGAACCATGAGAAATGTGAAGGTCTAAGAATAGAAACATGGAGATATATTATATACAATGTCAATTCCAATCAGTTTAAAAAAAGCTTCATCAAATCCTTCTTTGACCAGTATCGTAGAGCAGGTCTGTCATAGTAACACATTTTGAATCACAATATATTGTTTCAGAGATACACTGTGATAGTACTGAAACTACTTTATGCCACTGACATCCCAGAAAACCTATTTTTTAAAGAGACAGTATCGTTCCAAACTATGGGCTGCAACAAATAAAACGCAGAATGAAGTGATAATTAGCCACAGCAGTTATTTATTCTAGCCACTGCAGCTCAAATGTTATCATATCACATAAAAATGACTAATATCTCCCCAATATTGTAAATAAAATGTTCGAAGGATAAATATTGATCCCAAAAAATAAATTGTTCCAGCTTATTGAACGATCAATGTTGTAATTATTGTAGAGTAATGTGACATTTTGTGTATTTCAACTCCTTTTGCTCCTTTTGCTTTTTCTTGGCATGGACAGAGATGACGAATATCTGACAGAAAGCTGAACTGAGCCTGGTTTCATAATATGATGTATAGCAAATATGCCCTGATGGTTAAAATGTAAAGTATGTGGAAACTCAAGTCCTATATCGTGACGAGTCTAAAGACATTATCAGAAGTTGGCACTGCAGAGGTTTAATAATTATGTCGCCCTAGAGAACTGACCAACTCTCATTTCAGATATATGACTTCTATAATATAAAAACCACAGTTATTTTAAGGGCTAAGGCTCGGGCATTATGGTTTGGCAACATCGAAGGTTATGGATGCAAAACTCTTTCTTACTCGATATATTCTTATTTTCAGAAGTGGCGGAGTCCAGATTCTGCGTGATTCATACTCACAGTTTGGGTAAGAGGAAGTTTAAGAGCCAAGACATTCAAGTCATTTTTTGAAAGTCTAACACAATAACCCACAAATGTTTAACCTAATCACAATATACACGATATAACAACAAAATCTGACTCCAGAAAACTATTGTAAAATATCACAGGCCTAGAATGTTGCTCATAGCTCAAACTTTTTAAATAAGCTGTGTTTGAATGACAAATTGCAAGATTGTATTCTAACATGAAGTTATTTTATAGTTCTCATGATCTAATGCTATTGGTTGTAGATATGTGGCCTATAAAAAGACCCTTCTCAGTTGTTGTAACTCACAGGGACAGCTGTGAAGACACTGCTGTCAGACGTCCAGTGATTAATGACTTTATTTATGCAACCATGACTGCACACTTTAAATAAAGCTGACATGACCTGGAGAGATGTTCTTCTTTCTGGCATTTTTGCAGAATAAAATTATCAGATTTGCAAAAAACTATTCTCAGGAGATGAGGCAGTGTGAATGGCCTCGTGCTGACAGGTTCTTGTGTAATAGAAGGATGTGGTAAGCTCCTCTTCTTCCCACTGGGTCCAGTTATCAGTGCGTCTTTCGGGGTCCTCACAGTCCACCTGCTCCCAATGACAGCGCTTCCTCCACTCAACCAAATCCTTGGACTTTGAATGTGGCACGAGCCTTAACAAGCTGTCACTATTCTTTAGCTGCAGTGATTGAGAATGACTGTGTCTGAGTGCAGCGTATGCGGGAGGGACATCAGGGCTGGTTCCAGTTAAAAGCAGAAGCCCCCACAACAAAGGAGCGGACCCGAGGAGTCGTAACGAGCACAATATCATTTTTCTTTGGCCCCTGTGATCTGCCAGTCTTACGTTTCACTTTCAAAGCTCAACTCCCTGGCAGAAGTCCTACTTTTCTACATTTTTGATGGAAAGAAAGAACGCTTCCCTGAAGTCTCTCCTCACCTCCAAAACCATCATAGCAAAATGTACGGACAAAACGAGTATCCACCCTATAAGTAGTATTTGTTCTTTTGATAAGAAATAATATAAAACATTCAATTATCCAAGATATCTTCAGCATTCAGCATCCTCACTATAGTCAAATTAATCTTTCATGTGCTTATTCAACTTTTGATTTGCACAGACAACCCCTTTCCACAAATCAGCATAAGCATCTGTGTCCCCTCATATTGCCATGGCCTTACAACATATTAGTCCTAATCAGAGCATTTGTCATCGCAAAAATGTTCCATTCTATAACAAACATTAACAAACTAAGATATTAATTACGTACTATTTCTTTCTACCAACAATGAGTTTTATCCTTTGTCTTTTCATTTTGGAGTATATTGTACAGTATTGATTGTACAGAAGTGGTTCTCAAGATGGTGGTGGTTTGCTTAGTGAATATTTTATCCACATTTTGTCAAACTTTGGCTGTGTTCTTGGTTAGAACTGTTGCAAAGGTATAGTCTTATTTATGCTATTGGGTTAGGGTTAGAATATTATAATATATATATACTATTACAGAATTGGTTTGAATCAAAAAGCCACATCTTATCCCACCCACCTAACCATAGCTGCATTGATAAACCGTGGCCAGTAATCATACAAAACCATTACCACAAAGAAAATGTACCTCTTCCAAGTAAACTTATGAATGATTTACGAGTCTGTCCCTGTGTTTTTGCCCATCTCCACACAACATGTTTGGTGTAGTACTGCACATGTGGGGCCCTTTCCAGTGAACACAGGCTTTGTCTTGTCGCAATAAAACTTATCTTATACGACATAAGCATGAGACATAGAGTGCGGTTGTATTTTCTTTTACGTTGGGAGCGATGGCCGCGGCCCTCATGTGTGGAGCAGATCTGTGGATACATTCACTGCACTGGTATTTATGGGCGGAAGGAAGGCGCCTTTGATACGGCCTTTTGAGAGTCCTCCAACAAGAAATGTACTCATGTCCTCAACCTTTGCCTTCTGCTCTTCTTCATCTTTATCTATACTCTGATATGTTGGGACTTTGTGTGAGAAGAAAGGGACGATCTTAAACAGCTCTTCCCCATTTAAACATTAAGAGTCTAGAATGTGTGAGTGAAAAGCTTGTAAAATCTTGGACATATTTCATTTCACGAAAAAGTAGATTTTTATATGATAAGACTGACCAAAGTGTCGAAAGCGATTGAGAGCAGTTTCATCTTCATATGAGATGAATTGGTGCCTGTTGTCAATACCAGTATTGTCTTATTTTGATGTGGGGTAATTTAAGTAAAATAAACTCATGTTCATTCATAATCCATGTGTGGCCGTTCAAATTGTTGTTATTGTTATAATCCGTCTCATATGAACCACACGGCCTGTAGACAATGAACCATTTGTGCTGCGGCTTCAGAGATTCTCCACTAAAGCAGTAGCAAAAATAATAGTAGCACTGAAGCAAAAACGTTAAAATCTTAATACAATTTATGGTAGGAGGTCCACTACCCACTTGATTCATTTGCATTACATACCACGAAAAACCTGCCTTTATAATGTGAGTGGGTTTGTGTCAGATCTGACCTGTAACTTGGCCTGGTGACCTCGTGCTTGTCTCTGGGAGATGCGGACGTTTAAATACTAGAAAATTCCAGGCAAAACAATAAAACAGTGAGCAGGTGTTACTGTCCAACAGAAAAGTTACTTAATGCAGCTTTAAGAAGATACAAATGTTTCTCTGAAGACAGAAAGTGTAGAATACTCTGCATTACCTTCTTCAGCTAAACTGTTCTGTGCTCTTTTGAATAATCTAACCACCAAATGAGAAACATGCACCAATTTAAGTTATGATAGGGGTCCACCATGGTGAGACAAAACTGCTCTGGTGAAGGAGACTTAATTTATTCTGTTGATCCACCCATGCAGAACTTTGATGTTCTCTTCAAATAATAATACATTGTCATATTTTGGAATAATTTATTTTTCCTCCCTGTAGTGCATCCTTATTGAAGTCATGGAGTAGCCTCCCCAGTGCTCCTCACCGCTCCTCTGCTCCAGCCACATCCATTCATTCATCAGTGGATCTGGAGACGAGCCAGACACTCAGTGACATGTGGACATCAGCCTGGCTCAGGTCTGCTGCACATATGTACGAGCTCCAGTGTGGACACAACAATGTGAAAAGTACGAGATACTGAAGGAACTCTGTTTTTAATGAGGACTGAATTTGACTTTTTATAAGTTCTAACTCTTTCTCTTTGGCGGAGGCATTTTGTGGGGTTAGACGGCGGACGAAATCCTGCCGAATAAATATATAGTCGAATTATAAAATATAAATGTTTAGCAGTAATGTTAAGCAGCATTCATCAGCAAAATACAACAATGTTCTGATATATCTATTGATTTTTTTAAACATTTATTTTGATGAGGTTAAATAATTATAAAATATAAATATAGCCACCAGACACTATTATTATCTCAAACATATAAAAAGTGTACTTTTAGGCATTATTAACTGCATTATCACAATTTATTCTTATTAATGGTTTCTGATTATCATAATTGTGCATGGATATCTGCCCATGACTTTTTACATTTTCAATCGGCAACAGAAGTAACCAATGAACAAACTAAAGAGGTAATACTTTTTGAATTGCCCGATTTTTTTCCTGCCAACTTACTCTCCTCATGTCTCAAGGTCAGGTCTCTGTCAGCACAATGCGGTCACATTAACAAGTCTCCACATAACACAAAGCAGAGGCAGGTCAATCCCTGCTCATTTACTCAGTTAAAGAGGGATCAGCACCGTGAGAATCACACTGCTCCTGTTGGGAGGCTCTGTGGGCCTGAGGGGAGCGGCTCAGTCAAATGAAAAGGTGGAGATTGAAGCTGGCACC
>KN488593.1:3465-13741 GCA_000787155.1 Scartelaos histophorus | reverse complement strand
TAATAATAATAATAATAATAAAGCAGGGCCATTAGCAAGGGAGGTTGATGTGTGTGAGGTTAAAGGCCTTTATCACTGCTTGCGACTATATTTATTACCTATTTCCCATCTTAGTTTAAGGGTTGCATACATTTGTTTATTATGGTGAGCAGTTTTTCTTGTTATATCAAAATCATGTGGACAAAAGAATTAAAAATGAAAACATTTTGAATGAATATCTCACTTTAGGCAAGCCTTTCATAAATGACTTGCCTCCACAGTGCTTTTACCACTGTGTCGATCATTCATCTCAACTGGAAAACATGTCTGAGTTTTACCACGAGTAGAAGCAACAAATCTGTTCTAAACATCTGCATTCAGACACATCGACGCAATTCATGAAATATGCTCTTTCATTTTGCACTTCCCGAGCTGTGTGCTGTTACTACTGCGAACAAGCCAAACAACACAACCTCCATCTTGATAATTTGTGCTCTGAGCCCACGGCACTCAGGAGTCACTGGGGCACCTCATCCTTCGTCTGCCTGCAGTATAACACTGTACCCTCAGGTGGATAGAAGAATTTGTTAAATTTTTTATACAACATATTTAGTTATATTTTTATGAATTACTATCTACTTTGACTTAAATATACTTCATCTTGTGAGTTACTTTCATATGCATAAAATGGTTAATCTCACCCTAATGTTAGATAACCCTGTGTCATGTCAAATCACCACATTCATCTCTTTGTTTCTCTTTAACCCACCACTCCTTGTATTCAGCCTAGATAGATTTTATTTTCACTATATTTTATTATATTTGTAGATATAATACAACTCTGTAGATTTGTGCCTTGTTCGAGTCTTTGCTGCTCAAAAATTCACTATGTAACTTGAACTGTAACTTACTTTTGCCTGGAGCAGACATTTTTTTCTCCAGGTAAATACCTCTATTACTTTGTAACATCTCCATAAAAGAAGCAGAAAAGTTACTTAATGAACTTTTGAATTTTTGGGAAATTTGAATTTATCAGGCTATTATTTATTTTTTGCTCTTTGCTATTATATTGTAATGTGTGAGCTATTTTGTCAAAATAATTTTCCTTGCTGATCCGTAAAGTTTGTAAGTCTACCAAATATTGCACCATTTGCCCAACTCTCCCTGTAATTGCCTGAAAAGCTTGTCAAAACACTTGTGTTTAATTGACCTGGGAACATTTAATGAACTAACACGACCCCAGGTACCAGTGCTATGTGAACTGGAAAATCAATAAGCTGTTGTTGGAAACCTTAATAGCATTCATTATAACAGTTGCTTGTTATAATTCGCAGACAGTTTGACCTGGGGGTGACCTTGCTGCTATGGTGACAACAAATAGAGACTTTTATAGGTGTATCTTCAGCGTGTGGTAAACAGCAGCTCTGACATATTCAAAACAAGACAAAACTTTGCCGTCCTTGTCTCAATGTTGTTTCTTTGTGTTTACCTTAGAGGATCAGGTTCAAAACTGACAGCGAGGAAGAAAGTGCATTCAAAACTTCATTCCCCTTTCGTGACTTTAGTATTTGATAGCCTGTATGTTGTGAATTCTGAAATATTAAAAGCTGATGAGTGGTTAGAAGTGGTTTGTAGACTAGCACATGGACTGCATAGGAATGAGTGATGCATTTAAAGGCCCTGTACTCGATTTGTTTAAGCAGCATTTGTCAGTACAGGTATATCTGATGTATCCTGAGGCCAAAATAAGTCCACTAATCTGTCAGTATCTAATTATAAAGCGTTTTATTGCGTTTATTCTGTGAGTGCTAGTCTTTATTAGCTTTCCCATGATGCAAACTCAGTGTGGCCTCACAAAGTTGTGAAAAGATGCTTTTAAGTTTATTATGGTAAATCATTTGGTTTCTCAGAATGACTCAGGTATGTCATGAATAACTTTGGACCATTTCAAACAATTTATAATGGTTTTGTTTTTCACATTTTAAGACTGTAAAAATTCATTCAATTAAAAGTCATTTAACACGGTTCTCCATCATTAGAGACTCCATATGATGATAATATTATAATATCAAAGTGAATTTATGACCCTAGACTCACAGTGTAGTTAATAAAAGCACAGCAAGGAGCAGCATAATGGAAACCCTGTCATACATTTTGAATAATAAATAACATTATGTTTCAGCTACATTTCAGTGAAATATTATTTCATATTGCACCATTAATAAAACAAATATAACCTAATAGAAAATGGCGACAACCTTACTACATTTACTTTTTGTATTTGACTATTTTTAAGTGCTTTTTTCATTCATCACAATATACTTCCCTGTTGCTTCTAATGATGCCGTTCATTTTGATTCTTTTGAATTCAGCATAATTACAAATAGACCCTTAAAGATTTCCACTATAAAATTATACCATGATGTATTGGAGTTTTTAATCAACCTTGTTCAAACTCTGCATAGTTCTCGCTACATGCTGTACACATGTAAATGTAACAATGTGTAATAATGGATTGGTGGTTGTGATTGCAGGAAATTAGCATATGATCCAGCACCCCATACTGGCAAAAGAAAAAAGGGCTAACTGAAAATAGCAGGATAGTGCACCTCTTCTGTGCTTCAAAGAGGTCTGTTCTTTGTTCATGTTTCATGTTCATGTTCTTATACTGTACATTACAGTACAGTATAGCATATAGTTACATAACTGTCAATTGTCCATCTGCAGGTGGTGGTACAATGCATTATGTGCAACAGTAAACAGCATATTCCCTAACCCTGTAACATTCACTAGTACATTTTCCCTAAACACAGAATAATGTAATATAATGTAACAGCAGCAGCCACTTCATGTTAAAATTACCTGTAAAATCAAAAACAAATATGGTAAATGGTCATAATTTCACACAGAGCTTTTCCACCTTCAAGGCGCTTTACATCAAGGAACCACTCACCCCTTCATACATAAATGTGCACAGGCACTGGGGGTGAGGTGGGTTAAGCACTGCTGCCAACAGGATTCATCTGTGGGAGCCGGAATCACACCACCAACCTCTGAGTCAGTGGGAATGTGATCGTTCAACCAGTGATGTTTATGCTGAGAGCAGGATTCGAACCGGCAACCTGGATCAGTCGACAAGCCGTCTATTAAATGAGCTACTGTCACTAAATGCGACATGATGCATTTGCGTGTTAAAACTAAACAGTAAATGTACATGGATGACAGTTGCATATTAATAACATAGTTTAATGGATGTGTAACCTCTGAGGACCGGAGTCATTCAAACTGAAACACAATGGTTTATTTGTTAAACGTGTCATTTCTTATTCAGAGCACAAGTCTTCCCAGGTTGAAGAAAACCCACTCAAAACATTTACTTGTTCTCATAAATTATTCATGAAACATTTTACAATCAATGTGAAAATGTTCAAAGATTTCTATTACTAATATTACAACAATTATTCTTGCTGCCAATTACAACTGCTATTACTAATAAGGCAAAGATCATTAACATCAGCACAAGCTCAAAATGCTCTGTTCCACCCGGTGATGTCACGAAGCAGTAGTTTTAGAGATTAATAATGGTAATAATAATTAATTATGATAATCATTCCTTGCATTTATGTAGCGCCTTTCAAGACACCCAAAGCGCTTTACAGTTCATTCTTTCACTCCACACTCAGTGGTGATAAGCTGCTATTACAGCCACAGCTGCCCTGGGGCAGACTGACGGAAGCGAGGCTGTCAATCTGCGCCATCGACCCCTCCGACCACCACCATCATTCATGCACACACCACTTCCATACTAGGCAATGTAGTGAAGTGCCTTGCCTAAGGACACAACGGCAGTGTTTTTTGGCCACTGGCGCCCCACTGTGGCACCTGGAATTCCCAGTGGTCTCCCATCCAAGTACTAACCAGGCCCGGCCCTGCTTAGCTTCTGAGATCTGACGAGATCAGGCTTTGCCAAGCCGGTATGGCCACTAATTGGCAATTCCAGGGCTGAAATTATCCAATTAAATATAGCGAAAGTGTATGGAGTTTAAAAACACAGTGGAGCACTTCCTGTTTTACATCACAAGAGTGTTTTCTGTTTGAAAGAAGAACTTCAAACTTCAAGGTAGAAAAAGTTAGACCTTAGTGTGCCTTGTGATCTTGTATGATAGCTTGAATGCTGTGGAATGTGGAATACTTCAAGCAACAAAATGAATGTAAACTCCAGAAAAGTTGTGCATAGTGTGACTTTAAGCAAAATCAATTTACAAATATCTAAAATACATTTGTGTGTGGGTGGACTGCAGGAGGCATATTATTTATCATAGAAAAAAGTCTGGCGTGTAGCTGCAGCTCATCTGACAATCACAATCCTGGTCTGTCACCTACCAGAAGCCACGGGTTAACAAGTAAGGTAAGAGACAAAGGACAGAAAGCATAATGTTCAATTCCAGTTAATCAGGCTTCATTATGTAATAGCACATTGGTGTGTTGTTGTTATTTGGACGGTCTGGTTATGGCCCTGTGGATGGTATTGTGTGTAACAATCTAATACAGATAAATCACATTTTCTTTTAGCGTAATGGGCACTGTTCATTCACTGAAAGCCATATTTGTAAAACACAATGTACTGGCCAAGATGAACTGAAATTAACCAAAGTACATTCAGACAAAGCACACATGACTGCTTCTGTTTCCAGGAAATTTGCGAGAGAAACACATTAGAACTGTTTCGTATTTTTAGTTGTTTTCTGTATTTCAGGTCTATAAAAGCTGGTAGGGAAAAAACATTCGTATTTTTAGTTGTTTTCTGTATTTCTGTATTTCTATTTTCTATTTTTCTGTATTTCAGGTATTCAAAGGGAAAAAAACTCAAGACCAGGACATGTGTGACTTTATATCCAAATACATATGGCACATTTTACTTGTGTCGGTTGCCTTGGAGATGTTATTGCTTTGTCCAGAATGTTTCACAATGTGGAACCTTTTTACCTTCATGGAGACCAAACTAGATGACTAGCCAGATCTGTGGAGAAGCAATCCCACTCAAAGTTTTTCAAGGTATTTTTGAGTTATAAAACCACCCGTAATTGAAAAAAAGTACAGCTGTTTAATGTCATACTGTGGGATATTATATTATGCCTTATTTGTTATTTTTGCTCATTATAATATATTGTGAATGTGATCTACTGTATCTACTGTGACCACGAAATATGTAAGTCATATTTTTTCAGTATACTAGAATTTCCAACACTGTGCAACAACATGCCTCAATGAACAATAAAGAAATTAAATTAAATCTAATAAAGTGAAAATGAGCTGGAGACCCTGGTCCTTCTGGTGTTACTGGTTAGTTGTAATGAGTGGGGAACATTCATGGTGGTGCTTTTGGTCAAACGAGCCGCTGGAACAAAGACACAAGCGTCGTCTGCATGTGTGAGTCAGAGAGAACTCGCATGAATTATTCAAATGTTTGCCAATGGCGACTGATCAATTAAATGACTAAAAAGAGGTCGTGGCAAAAGCTCACAAAATTAGGTGGGTCAATGACGTAGAAACATTTTCAACAAGCAAATTTTAAAATGTAGTGTTTATTGAACTTTTTCAAATATTTACAATGTCAGGTCTGCATTAATCTATCTCTGACATTATATTAAGCATTGTTAGTGTTTTAGTGAACATGAAATAGCTACGATCTTAAAAATGTCATGTGGTGCATGAAAACATGATATTTGAAAAAATGGACACGCTCGGACAATAATTTTTGAATACTATTGGGATTACAAAACACTTGAGAAAGTAAGCAAAACAAGATTTTAAGAAATTTGAAGGAAGTTTAAAAATCATCAGTTAAGTGGGGACGGTCGCACCACAAAACATGCAGAATAACTAATGATTTCTGAAAAAAATATTTGGTTCCATGGAGGTCAGAGGTTCTACAGGCATGTGGTGAATTATTATGAAATTTGAACCTTTTAAACTGAAGAAATTACAGTTGGACAGACGTCATGTCATGTATCTCTGTATCTGACCCAAACTGCACTCACAAGACCACAACTGCACAGGAGTTCATGCATAAACCATTTATGCAGAAAAATGGAAATGCACAAGGAAACAGTGGATTAGTATAAAGACCAACTGAGTTTGTGGATGATTTAATTTGAACTTGCCTTTATACATATAAATACAAAAAATAGCATTTCTCCTTTCAGCTCTTGTCCCATATAATTCCTTATAATCTACATAAAATATCAATTCATATAAATCTTGACCAACTATGGCACTATTGACCGATGAATCGACTAAATAATAAGATCAGCCCCACACTGCTGATCTTCAAAGTTGATGGATGCTGGTTTAGTTTTGGAAAACACATACTTTGTCACCTCATATAACTGGCAAGCACTGTTGAATTGTCTTGCTCAAGGGTACAACAGCAGTGGGCATCAGTAGCTCAGTGGAGTCTGATCCACGGAGGACTGAAAGTTGACGGGTTTTAATTACGCTCTCAACATCTACATCACCGGCTGATCCACTGACCTACAGGTTAGCAGTGCGATTCCAGCTCCCGTAGATGAATGCTGCCGTTGTGCCCTTGGGCAAGACACTTAACCCACCTTGCCCCCTGCGTCTGTGTACATTGATGTATGCGTGTGTGTGTGTGTGAATGGATGTGGTTTGTTGATGTAGAGAGCTTTGAATGCTTTTTCCCATTAGCATTTAGCAGTTAAATTTGTTAGAATTGAACCACCAACTTTCAGGTTTGTGGGCAAATATTCCACAGAGCAACATCTATGGTAACTGCAGCCACAAACAGGGCTCAGTTAGCGGTTTGAAAAGTACTCTATAAATTCAATACATTATTATCTAAGACATTCATTCAAAAACCCAGTTAAAAAGTAAATGAAGTCGACTAAAATGCCGTAGTCTATGGCGCTGATGGCTCATTACGCAATTTGTCTCTGAACTAAAAGAACTCTTTTTTTTAAATTACAAGAGCAATCCACTCTGCCCAGAATGCCAGTCAGTGAAATGAATGGTGAAAATGGCAGAGTGGTTAATGGGACTGTAGGGCATCGTGACAGGGCCACTGCAGTGATTAATCAGTTTTGGAGCTGCAGACTCCGAGTATTGATCTGTCTGCTCCAACATATTTATTGTAAACCAGTAAGACTTCATTACATTTATAAACATTTAAAATAATCATCTTCTTGGTTTGGTGATATGAGTTAGACAAACTTTATTGATCCACAAGGGAAATGATTTGAACACTGTAGCTCACTAATCACAATATAATATAATAAAAGAGCAAGAATATAAATGGTAATAATGTTAAGAAGAGGGTGGGTTGTTCTAGCACAGGAGCGTGGTGTGAGTCTGAGCGGGTCTGACTGTTAACCTGCAGAAACTAATTCAGTTCTTGCAATAATCTAGTCCACATGTGTCAAACTCAAGGCCCGCGGGCCAAATGTGGCCCACCACGTCATTTTAGAGAGCTTAAAAGGTCTGAGTGTCTAAAAATAAATAGGTCAAAAGCTTTGACCCAAAAACTACATTTCCCACAATGCCTGTCGACTATGATACCCGCGGCAGTGTTTCCGGATTAATGTTAAGGAGTGGAACAGGTCTTAAAATTTGTGCAGTACGTAACTTCTCCATATCGCATTTCTTCTCAAAAGTTTAATTTGTCAACCACCATTATTTGGTTAAATAACATCGCCTAAATAAAGAGCAGTGGAACCAATAATTGAGAACACAAAGCAGCCCCGGGTCAAAATACTCCAGACACATCACTGAAGCATCGGCACCTCCAACTGTGCGGGTGTGAGGCACCGCGGACTGTAAAGGCGCGAGGCACGGCCGTATGTACAGGCACCGGACTGTCCGGACACCGCGGACTTGACGGGGGCAGCGTGGAACTCACTGTCCTCTGTTCATGTAAGTTCACAGCCGTCGTGTGACTGTGTTCAGTCTGTATATTTGACTGTAGCTTTAAGCAGCATTTTGTCGTTGTCTTGAATCCTTGAACTGTCTCTCATGACACAGTAACATAATCAGCAATGTTCCTACAAGACAAAATACACTTTTTATTAGTCTAACTAATAAAAACAACACAATGAATCTTTTTGGAAAATCTGGAGCAATTTGCTCTAAAATCATAAAAATAATAATTGCTATTTTTGAGGAATATATGCCACAAGTTTTCTGATCCGGCCCCTTTGGGATCGAAGTAGGTTGGATATGGCCCCCGGACCAAATGAGTTTGACACCCCTGATCTAGTCCATTCATTACCAACAGAAAGACATTACAATACATATCTGTCTGATCAAAGTTTTAGTGAAGGGGTTTTTTAGCTCCGATGGATCTTTTTAATCTGACACAACATGCTATGGGTGTTACTCTGATTCATGGACATACACTGGATCTTGTTGTGTAGTCTGCATATCGATAATGTTTTACTTGGCCATGCAGTTTTGTCTGATCACAGTCTTATTTTATTTGACTTTATGCTGAATGACTGTGCAAACCCAGAGCCTTCTGTGTGCTGTGTCACCTCCTAAAGTGCAACATATCAGCCCGTTTTTCTTCTCGATGAGGCTGATGCTGTTGGACACAGATGGATTATTGAATAAATTCTAGGACATGTGCCGTGGTGTTCTGGACTCTGTGGCTCCACTTAAAGCCGAGGCTGAATGGAAGCCAAGCACGTATGTAGAAAGGCAGAGCACAAGTGGAAATCGGACGGATTACAATGTGAAAGACAGTTGGCACACGTATCAGAAACCTGTTCTTTTTGCTGTTCTTAACCCCATCCAACCCACTGTTACAGTTATCATCAGAAGCCTGTAACACATTTCTTCAAAGAAAATATTGCCAACATGTTTTTTTACATTTAATTTTGTGCCTGTGTCATTGGAGTCTTTCTAATGTGGTCAATATGCCTAAACCTTCATCCTGCCCAAATGACCGTGTCCCATCTCATCTTTTTAAGGAGGTGTGAACCACTATTAACCCCACTGTGCAAAAGTCATTAATAACTTGTTGTGCCTTTGCTCTGTAAAGAAGCTATAACTTAACATCTGTTGAAAAAACCTGGTCTGGACACATCAATTCCCTCCAACTATGGGCCAAGATCCTGCAGAAATGTGTTCTCCTTCAGCTCCAGTCATTTCTAGAAGCACATGGCACTTTTGGCATTTACCAATCAGGTTAAGACTTTACACAACACCGAGTCTGCACTTTTGAAGGTTTTTAATGACCTGTTTTCACTGACTGATTCTGGTAATTCTGCCACTTTTGTGCTTTCAGACTTGATTGCATTTTTTGACACAGTTGACCAGGCAACTCTTTTTATTCAGTTCTTGTGGTCGTCTTTTTCCTCTGTACCTCCTCCCACTGAATGAAATCTTTAAAAAACATGGCATTCAATATCGCTTTTATATAGACATTTGCCATATTTATACACAAAAAACTTGCTTTTGCCCCCCTGACTCCTCTCTTTGAATATCTTAGTGACAAATATCTTACTAATGCCAAGGATTTGTTGGGCTGCGACTTTCATCCACACCCAACAGCCCCGACAGTGGAATATTTTAAGTCTCATTTTAAAACCCACTTTTATTTTCTGGCTTTTAACACCATGTGAGTTGTGTGGTCCTCTGGGTCTTTTATTTATTTTACTTATTGATTGCTATTTTATGATTTTATGGTTTTGCTTTTATTTTTTACTATTTATTTTTTATGTATTTTGCTTTTTTTTTTTTTTTTTTTTTTTTTTTTTTTTTTTTTTTTTTTTTTTTTTTTTAGCATTTTCAATTTTTGTTGTCTTCATTTTATGATCTCAGTGCAGTACTTTAGAAACAGCTTTGTTTGTAAAATGTGCTCTATAAAAAAAGTGGATTTGTATTTGAAAAATAACAAGAGACTGGTCAAATAATGCATAATTACATAAATGTATATGTACAAGTAAAAGTAAAATATAGAAATATGTAATACAAATATATCTCAGCTATATACAAGAGGTCATAAGGAGAAACAGTGCAAAGATGAATAGGTGATTGACCGGACTATTACATAAGGGTGAGTTGTTGTATGTCTGTATGGAGTATGTCATGTATCTGTATCTCTCAGTGTTTGAGTGGAGCTTTGGAGCCTGTTGGAGGATGAGCTCCTCTGTTTCTCTACAGTCTGGTGCAGTGGGTGATCAGGAGTGTCCAGGATGAAGCAGTTTGTCCAGTGTCCTTCTGTCCCTCACTGTGACAAATGTCTCCAGCTCACAGCCCATTACGTGAAGCTTTACAG
>JACN01069700.1:0-21573 GCA_000787155.1 Scartelaos histophorus | reverse complement strand
GCAGCTGGAGGAGAGTCAGTCTTTGCATCTGAGTTTTTAATCACATCCATCCCCACTTGAACCCGTTGCTCGTTCTCCTCAAGCTTCTGACAGGAAGGCACAATATCCACTGAGATCTTCTCTTTCTTCCTCTTTTGGAGAAGATTCTTTTTTGCTTCTACAGATTAAAGCAATGTAAAAAATAAAATAAAAATGTTTACTTTACCGATTCAAAATGACTAAATAATTATGGATGTCAAATTGCCTTTAGGCTCATATTTGTGTTGGAGCTCTTCAACGCGCAGCTGCAGCTTGATCTTGTCACTCTGAGTCTATGAATAAAAAATGGCCAATATAAACAAACTATAATTTCTTACATTTCAGAAAAAAAGTTCTCAATACAATGCTCAGCACAATAGAATCTATGATAACATTTATGTCAGCTCTGTCATCTCATTCTGTGCATGCATACCTGTTTCAGCATCCGTTCAGCTGTGAACAGTTTCCTCTCCAGCTCAAGGGCTCGCTGGCTCTCAGTCAAAGACTTCATCCTCTGAAGAGAAAGCTCGTCTCCCAAACGCTCTGCATCTTTACTAAACACAGCCCGGTGGAAATTACAATGGGCCTAGGATTGATTTGAATGAAGCATACGTTTTTTTCTAGAGCATGTGGTCTTACATGGAGTTGTTGAGCTTCATCTTGAGCAGGTCAGTGTAGTAAGTTTCATCTTGACCATCAACATTTTCCCCTGGAGCGGAGCTTGGTGCCTGAGCCTTCACCATCATCTACAATTTAAAAAATAATTACAATATTTTGAATATTGCTTGGCTACCAGTAACAAGACTTGCTTTTTCTATAGTTTACAAAATTGCATAGTATTGAACCAGCTTATGAACTTTTCAGTCTTTATTTGGCCCGTTTATGATTATCACACCCAGGGATATAAACATGTGAATACAAACATGTTTTGAAATGCACATATTATTTTACATTATATTATATTTCTTTAACATGTTACTGCTCCAGTTTGTGATTAGAATGTGTCTTATAAGAGTAATTACTATAAAATCACAAATCTAATCGCAATCACAATCTGTCAGAAAAAAATGTAATGGGATATTTTTCCTAAATTGTTAAACCAGCCTTCACCTCTACTTTTTCAAGCTGCCGGAGTTTGGCCATCAAGTTTTGGATCTCCTCGTTCTTCTCCGAGATCATGGACTGTAGCCGTTCCAGTTGGGCCGGATCAGCTCGAGAACCTTGTAGTTGCATTAGTGTGGCTATTTGAACCTGTATGAGATGAATTTACACAAATAAGGTAGAAAATAAAATTAGAAAATAGTAACTACAACATCCATTGCCAGTGTAAGAGTACCTTGAGTCGTTGCATCTGCTGTTTGCTGAAGGCATACTGTTTCTGCAGTGACTGATACTGGACCTTCATACTGATAAGCTGCTTCTCCATCTCTGCGCGCTTATCCTCAAGCTATAATATATACAATATACAATATATCAAGCCAAGGTTTTAAGAAGTTGGTTAAAATTTTTTTTACCTCTGCAAACAGAGAGTTGCCTTTGCTGTTTGGATCCTGGGCTTGCTGTAGGAGCTGATCCAGTTGGACTTGAAGGTCTCGGTTGGCCTCTCGTGATTTCTGTAGTAAAATGTAAATCAGAATGGACATACAAACTTTAACAAAATTGGGAGTTGGGATTATAGAACTTCATGGGGTCATACAAGTAATAGTTTTATAAAACAGCATCACTAAATCATGCCTTACTTCCAGGGCATTAAACCAGGAGACTGCTTCTTTCTCTCGTTCCTCCTTCTCTTCAGTTATTCGTTCTAACTGTCGCTGTAAATTCACATTGCTGAGCGATAGTTGTTGTTCTCTGTACTGAGCCTCCTGTAGAACTTGCAACAGCTCTACCTGAGAGACAAAAGTTAAAATTTTTAAGTGACAACCATTAAGTGAGCACCACTGTTGCTCAGTTGGCTTAATCCCATTGGACACTAGTGTAAATAAAGCAAGTGAAACTGCATAAAACCATTTCATGCATGCAATACTGAATTTAATATGTAGTCTTGTGGCATTTTAACCTTGTTGTTCTCCAGGTCCATGATCGTCATCTGCACCTCCATCATCTCTGAGCTCATGGAAGTTTGAGCCTGCTCATTCACAGCTCGCAGCTCCTCCAGTTTGTTATTCAATGTCTCAGTAAGCACCTCCAGCTTGTGTTTGAGTTGCTTCTCATTCAACTGCGATTCCTCTAAAGCAGACTGTAGCCTATGCACCTGGAATGGCAAATGTACAACATATATCAAAAAGCACAACTAAATTAAAGAGACACTAGCCATCAATTTTCTTGTGCTTATCTGGACCATGTCATGGGGCATAGCACTTAGTAATCTGCATGGAGACAAGCAGGTGATGCCCACAAACCAGGCATTTTTTGGCAATAAAATTGTCAGATGTCATGTCATGTCAGGTAACATACAGTGGAACCTTCCAGACAAAGCAATAAAATATTAATGAAACCAGTAGATGTTTCTAAATAAATGTCTGACTGCCATATTTTTTCATATACTTCTTACCTTATTGTTGAGCTCAGTGAGGGAGACATTGTGGTTTCTCTCCAAAAGCTCTTCCTGCTCTTGAAGCTGCTGTCTCTGTTGATTTTTCACCCCCTCAAACTCAAATTGTAGTGATTCAAGTATTCTGGACTTCAGCTCAACTTCTTTCTGCAGTGAGTACTTTTCTTGTTCAAGGACCTACCAAACAAAAAAACACAAATGCCCGTGTTTACACTTTTATGATTCATATGCCGAGAGGTACTCTCATCCTACCTCAAGTGCATTGGTCATTTCTACTCTCTGTTCATCCAGTCGATTCTGTAGCTCCATCTGCTGATTGAGGAGGTCTAAACCGGCCTGAGCAGCCTTCTGCACCTGCTCCTCGGTCTCCCTCAGCTGGCTCTTGAGCCGCTGGATCTCATCTTCAGCTCCTCGGTCACACATCTGATAGAAGAAGAAAGGACAAGATTGCTTTTCTTTCTGCTAGTTGAAATGGATTAGGATTACACTGAGGGAGCACCTTTGTGTAATAGTTTAATATTCGTAAAGACAGTGTCTAGAGAAGTAGGTACACTATAGTAATATCTGTCATGTGGAATAGCTTGTGATGATTTCTTTGCTTAATGCAATGCCCTGGCCTCTTACAGCTAAACAAACTTGTGCTTTGGAGACACGAGAACAGATCAACCCAACATCACACTTGATTGTTGTGGTTAAAAACAGTTAAGTATATAAATATTGTTTAAACAGCCTTAGTTGACATTCAACCTTGAAAAATACATATGAAAAACATTTGCGTGCGTTTTGGTCATTGGTCTGTGGTTACGAGTAAACTATGTATAAACAGCTGCACTGTAGACCCAGCAAACCGTATAGGAGAGAGTACGAAGGAAACTAACTTTAAAAATTAAACACAAGTCAATCAAACTATGAGCCATGGATAGAATTACAAAATCAAAACAAAGAGACATTATCTACCTTGGGAAAGATCACTCCAAAAACAAACCGCCACGGTTTGAATAGTTTTGTTTATTATCGCGAGATGTGAGCACTGCAAACGAGAAGTGTCCCTCTGTAAGCAGCGCCGCCTTTCTCCAAGTGAAGAAATAGCATTATGAGCATCTTTCACTTTGGACTGTGGTTTGACGGGGCTTCATACTATCTAAATATATGTAGGAGCTAAACACAGTCCCTTTGTTGTGCTTATGAAGTATGTCTGAGTGAGGGCGAGGCTCATACCTGACTGGGCCAAACAAATGAAATAAAAGGAGAATAAAGTTCAACACTTCAGTTTAATCAAGCTCTCATCACACTCAGTTTCATACATCACATGTTTAAATCACAGCCATTTTATATCATGGAATGGACATTAGAACATCACTTCATTTAA
Source organism: Scartelaos histophorus (assembly GCA_000787155.1). Taxonomy (NCBI): domain Eukaryota; kingdom Metazoa; phylum Chordata; class Actinopteri; order Gobiiformes; family Gobiidae; genus Scartelaos; species Scartelaos histophorus. The sequence goes on along the minus strand of JACN01069700.1, from coordinate 17,632 downwards.
TAGTTTCATCTCATGTCAATCTCACAAATCTCACATTGCAATCAAAGCAGTGAATGGAATTGTGTCACCTGATCAAGAGAGGTTTTAATAGTTTATTGTATGGAACAATATGAAACAGCTAGTGTTAATAAAATCCTCTGTGAACTGTTAAAGGAATTATCAGTCCAGTATAATCTATAAAACATTTCTTTATTCTTATATTTACAGTTACCCATGTATTTCTCATGCTGCTGCTATAGAGGCATCATCAAGCTGTCGGCCTTGAGGCTAGGGAAATAAAAAAGTAAAATAATAAATTAGCTTCCCATTAGTCTTATAGAGAAACTATTGTGGACATGAGTTACCTTGACAAAAATGCGATGAGGCAGGAAGCGCCTCAGTGTCTGGGTTGTTGTGGTAGGGCATCTGGGCAGATTTATACTGAGTTGTGGTAATGTCTGGTAACCAGCCATCAGTGGGTAAAAATTATATAACATTTGATGTTCAGAACCAGGGAGGATCCGAACACGAACCTGTAAATTAAGATTTTAAAAAGTTTGACATGTTTCTTTTGTGAAGACACGGGTAGACTGGGCTAAGGTTAAGGCTAAGTGAAAAAGTTTACAGAAGAAAAATTCAAGTCTCTAAAAGTCATAGTCATAGTTTAAAGAATACCAGTTTCAGTCCAGAGAACATGAAGGCATCAGAGGGTTCCACAGCCATCTCCACCTCCTGTACCAGAGCTGTCCTGTTTTCTATATGGTACCGAACTGGAAGAGACTCCCTGACCCTCCCAAATGAAGGCAGATCTACCCAATTCATAGTAAAGTCAATACATTGATGTTTGTCTTCATTAAATACAAAGTAATTCAAAGGTCACACAAACCTGCATGAATATAAAGAGGAACAGACTCCAAAAGAATGTGAGGTAGAGTGACTGTTGTCTGGATGAGCGGGCTATATGAAGATGATTGCCTAAAAAAAAAAAGATTGTTTTAAATATCAATAAATAGGTGTTCGTATTCTGATTATGGTACTACCTCTGCCATGATATCGAGTACTGTCCCGTTGCAACAGCGTTACTGTTGTTGGTTAAAGGTGGACAACACAGGCAGAAGCACTCACTAGCACCCTCCCCAGTCTCCAGGACCGCTGTTGCGCACATAAACACAGTTAGTTACTTTTTATACAGACATAAATCTCTTTCACTAAATAGAGATGCCTTGAAATGATTAACTACTTTGCTCCAACTGTGACTTCATATCTGGGGTTGTGTTGGTCAAACTGAAAAGCTCCAAAGAAGAGGAAGCCAATATGATCGGCCATGGAGAGGATGAGACAACGTCTGTCATGAGAAGAAAGGGGATGTCCACTGAGACACGCTCCAGAGGCTCCAACTGTGGAACATACCAAAAATCTGTTATTGTTATTTTTTTCTACCATTTATTTTTGAAATCTTAACTGTACTAACAATTTTACTATGAGACCAACAATGCACAACCTCCTGGTTCAATACACACCTTAGTTGAAACAAACTTGACAGACACTTCAAATGGGATAACAGTCTCTACTGTAACAGTTTCATCCTGCAGGTGAACAAACACACAAAAAGTTAAACATTAGAATACTAAATACCAAAAACAAAGCACTGTGTGGTGTTATGGAAAAGAACCTTGTGGCATTTGCAGATGACCTGTCTTCCTTCCACAGTCGTATCAATGTAGTAAGCAACATGAAACAAAAATATTCTTGGCCCTATTGTCGAACACCTTATAAATATGCTTTTCTCAAGCTGCAGGCCATGAAAAATATAAAAATCAGAGACTATAATTAAATCTGAATTGAATTGTAAATAGACAAGTAAATGCATGATAAAGAAACACTATAACATTATATTCTTGTTTTTACCTTCTCGTCTGGATTCAAGTCTCCTAAAAGTATGTCAGGAATCAATGCTGGTGCGGTGTCATCACAGATCTTTGTACCCTCAAGAGCAACATGTGTGGTCTGACTAAGGTTGGCATCCTGGCCTTGAACATGAAATAAGAAAAAGTGAGCAAATGAATGAGTGTGAGATATTTACTCTACTACAGTGTATCTGAACTCTCTGCTCTACCTGGTTTTAGGCCAGCAGTTAGTCTAACATCTTTGGCCACGCCTTCTTCTTGTGATCGAATGGTGACATTGAGGCAGTACATTTCATTACTGAGCGCAGGAGGCTGGTGGCTGAGCTGTACTGAGATTTTGGGAACTCTGGAAATTATCCTAAGAAAAATAAGGTAAAATGTGAGACAATGTATTACTGGTTCTGTTATTAAAGTTATTAAATTTTGTTTGCACAAAAGCGCTTTACATTGTACTATGCTGAATAGTTATAGTGTCCCATTCCTGTTCTTGATTAATTTCAAGACTCCGTCCCCATCGACGTGATGACCGGCTGGCCTGCAAAGCTTCATGTGTAGAAGCAATGTCTCCACCTGCTCCTCTCCAGGTCAGAAAAACACATCGGCCTCTGTCGCCGCCCAGCAACAACTCAACACCAGTCATCTAAGCACACAAGAATACTACAATAAACACTTATTCTTGTATGTCACTATATTTTTTGCAGGATCCATAATACAAGCACAGCTATAACAAAAGCAATAAAAATGCATTTATTAAATCAGTGAGATTGCTTACCTCAATCTTTTTGCCAACATCTTCTGTTTTAGCAACAAAGTTAAAGTTGTAGCACTTTGTTTTCCCTGGTGCAAGGCTCATAGTATTTTGACCTGAAGACTCTACAACACACCACTGGTTGTACTCCTAAATGAAAACATGAACAATTATGGAAATTATGTACATATTTTTATTAACAAGTATATTAATGCTCTTTTAAACATTATCAAGTACCTGGTTGCTGAGACTAACAGCCAACTTGCTGAAGGACACAGGATTCGGACCATCGGCTCGGAGGAACACCTGTAACTGGATGGGTTGGTCAACATGGAAACTAGGGGACTGGAACTTGGCTTTGCACTGGACTGGAAGCAAAACAAATAATACTTTTTAAAAAAACATATTTTTAACTGAATAAGGATGTAAAGAAATATCACTGACTGAATGGAATGTAGTCTTGCACTTCAATTGTGAACTCATTAGCTCCAGCTAGAGCCATGCGGTCACTCCACAGTGACTTTGCTGCACTGGCAGAAGCAGGGTCACACTCCAGCTCTGCATCTGGAACCTCATTCTTGCAAAAGACAAATCTCTGTAAATCCATGCAGCAACATCTTTAAATGATTTATCTGATTCCATATATTTATTTACCATTAAAACTTTGGTAAGGTTCTTCTCAATCCTTAATTTCTGATCTTCCTTCAAAGTGGATGCTAGAAGGAAAGGATATTTGTACAGTAGAAACATTTTGTGTAGCAATTTCACACAGAATATACAAGTATTAATTCATAAATTATAAAATATTTGGGCAAAGATGTGGTTTCTCACCTCTGCCCAGCAGTTCCAAGCAGTAGATGATGTAGTCTTTAACACTGGCCATGAGATAAGCACATCTCAGAGCTGTTGTGAGGATGGCTGTCAACAAACCCCACCACTTCTCAGTGCGATAGTCACACATGACATAGTCCAACAACCTAGTAGACCAAACAGATGTAATTAAGGCATCTATCATCAGGTAATAATATCTAAAGTCATTATAACTCAGATTAGCTGCACATTCTTAAATTTAACCTTTGTTTTACTTACTTAAGGGCTTTGGTGTAGTCTTTTGCATGATAGTATTCTTCTCCCATCTGAACCACTAAGAAACAGAATGATTTTGTCACAAAGTGATAAATGAAGGAATATTTAAAACATTCTTACTCAGATGGCTCTTCATCCGAGGACACTTGTACTTCTTAAACTGGGCCACAGCATTGCTAAGAAGAGCTATTATCAGCTCCTGTTAAGACAGAGATCAAACACTTTAGTGGCTTGCTACATAGTAAACACTACATTTGTAATAATAATATTTTATAAATATTCAATAGTTATCCATGGGATTCAGAAAGATGAAAGATTATAACAAAACAAAATATTACAAATTTTGAAAGGTGAAAAGATCTCAAAATGTTGTCTATAACAGGAAGCTGAAACCCATGATAACGGAGACTGTGTTCCCTCACCGAGTGAGGTACACCTTTCTCTTTGATTTGTAGAGCTAGTATCCCCGTCTTCTCCTTCTCTGCATCTGGGGGGTCAATGCCTGCAAGTACATCAAATATTATCAGTGCATATCTAGAATACATGTACATGCAAACATTATACATTTAATAATAAGTCTTGTTTAAGGCCCAACTGCTTACTCTGGTGGCCTTGTCTCCAAGGTCTTTGACCATAGAAGTCCAGGGTCCCACTCAAAAGGTCAGTTGTAGGATAGCTCACCCCAGTCTGTTAACAAAAAATACATAAAAAGATAAAACATTTCAAAAGGAGAAAAATATTTAAATATCTGGTTTATCCCAATATATCACCTGACAGAGCTGATGAGCTAGTTGCTTTCTGTCCTGGCTGTAGCATGCAGCTTGCTGATAGTAGAAACCAGGGTTCTGAGTTTGGATAGCTGTCAGACCCAATTTAATGGCTTCATCAAACAACTCACCAAATGACTGAAACCTGAAATAATGCATCAGAAAAGAAATTGTTATTGTTAGAAAACATAAAAATGGCATTACAGTAGTAGGCCTTACTGTTTTGACATCCATGCTGCATGCTCAAAGGCCAGCTCTGCACTACCTATTTTCTTTTTACACAAGTCAATATGTTTCCTAAATTGTGCAATAGCATCAAGAGGAGTGTTATGTTGAAAACACAGGCGACAGATCTGGGAAGACAAAAAAGAAAATCAGCATCGTAGGAATTTGGCAAATGTTACAGTCGACTTGGCTTAGTTTGTTTTACCTTATAGTTTATAAATCCAGCCATTGTTTTGATTTCCAGCATATTGGTCTCATGTGCTCTGAGCTCATGGATAAGACTGTATGCTGTTCTATAGTATCTACAGGAGGAGAATTTTTTTAGGAGAACATATACTACTAGAACATTGGAGTATAGTATACAATAGAATAGTAGAGCAGTCAAGCTAATACAATAACAAGGGCTTACTTGAGAGCGTTTTGTGTGTCCTGCTTTAGTTCACTGAAGAAGGCAATTTTGAACTGATGTCTGACAAACAAAAGCTGCAACAAACATACATTTATAGTTGTTTTTTGTTTATTATAAACTGTGAATAAAAAACACACAAATATATTTTATATATTATACACACACACACACACACACACATATGTGTGTGTGTGTTTAATTCACGGTTTATAATAAACAAAAAACAACTATAAGTGTATGTTTTATATATAAATATATACATATATACCTGATGTGTCGTTTTGTTAAGGAACTCTTTGTGGGATTTGACGCGACGGATCTCTGTGTAGTAATATGTCTGAGCATGCTCATAGAAGGCGTTCTCCAACCTACAGAATTATATGTTTTTCTTGACAAAAAGCAATTAAACTACAGAAAACACTAAACTAGATAAGCCATTTACCTAATAATGTAGCCCACCAGGTGATCCGTGTGTGGCAGTACAAACAAACTTTTGCCTGACAGATCACAAGCATTGCAGAGAGCAGATGCCCTCTCAGATGCAACAAGGTCCTCCCCTAAGAAATCATACATCTCTGTTACTCACTTAAGAATATAAAATTGTCTAATAGGGCCGATCAAGTTCTTTTGCTTGAGCAGATGGAATATTTTGTTTCTAGATAGAAATACGGAAGAACAGATTTTACCTGGTGGCAAAGGTGTTTTCTTTTGAATAAGAACTACAGCAACTTTGGTGTTTCTACCCTGAAGACTGGTTCTAAGAAAATCAAACAAAGAAAACATACATTTTTATGTGTTATTTTTATATCATCATGTAACTAATATTACATTGTTTTACCAATTTAGTTATTATAAACCATATAATACTCATAGCACAAAGCACACCTGACAATCTCCACTTTAGTTGCACATTCAGATTGTTTCTCTTTCCATTGAGGATCATCCCAGTCCAATTCGTAGAAAAGAACAACCAGAGCTGGCACCAGATTCAGGTGTTTGTTCATCCAACCAGTTTTTAAAATGCCTCTGGGTATGTACCATTCATATGATGTCCGCTGGAGGATAAAATGTGTGAGTGAGAATTTATATAAATTATATTCTGCAATAATATAATGTACAGGTGAGTTTCAACAAGTTTAAATTATTGAGCAGGTGATCACCTTTGTGCGACATTTAGGATACTCGTGGTCTCCTGGGAGGACTTTGAAGGATATAGGAACTCTGTCTGCTCTACGATTAGCACAGAAGGCATCCCATATGGCTCTATGGACAGCATTGTACACAACATCCAATCCTGTGAGAGCCACGAAAGCCATAGGCCGACAGCAAAGCTCAGGGGGAAGTTCCCACTGAGAACCTGCCATCCTGATGGTTCCACTTCTGCAAGTCCTACACCTGTACAAAAATTAAATAACTATATTACATTAGCAAATTCTAATTATACATAGTTAACAATTTAACAACAGCATGTGGACTACAAATACATGTTTAAAAAAGCAAAAGGCTGTCTCTGCATTTGTTTTGCCAGTGGTTGGTATTCAAACCATGGTTTGCATTACACTTAAATCAAATGTGTCCCATATCACTCACAGTTTTGCTGACAAGCCTAGCTGGTCACAAGACACTGCACAGCACAGCACAGTTGCTGTTTACGTCCTTAAGCCCACTGCAGATCAAGTTTAGTTATGTTGAAAGGTGACTCCCAGTAAGTCGTGTTTCATGCACTAACGCTAAGTAATACTATTCGCATTCATGTAACATTGGAAATCTGCAGCACTCAGATGAAACAGTCAAATTCACTCAAAATAAAGCGGAAGTGATATGAAGAAAACTACACTTCGATCCTTAGACCTATTGTCACGCCTATAATGTAATCCAATGCACCTTCTGAAATATAAATCTATTTTGTACTCTTTATACCTGTAGATATGCAGAATTTATCTGTCTCCTCGGCCAAGTTGAGACGTCTTGGCTCAGGCTAATAAGCAGCTAATGACAGGAGCCTGTGGGCGAGGTTATCTACAAAACAACCTTTAGCAATGTTTAGAGATTCTGACCTTGAGTTACAGGCTCGAAATATTCCCCATCCAATCGACTGTTCCTGTTATGAATTTCAACAACAACCCAGAGCTATATACTACATTATTTTGCCAATATTCCTCAAGAAAGCGTATCGCTAGCTAGTGCTAGCTGCTGTAACTTAACCTGATTTGCAACAACTTCCGGTTCAAGGTCTCCAGAATACATTAACCCTGTTGAGTCTGTTATGCTCAGACCATAGACTGTACACACAGTGAGCCCAGCCTGTACAAGATTAGAGAAATTATATCAATTTTAACTTTTAATAATATTAATTTACTTATTCACATTTCTTTTTTCAAATTTTAATATACAGTACAATATTAAATATTACAACTACATAGTAGCCTAGATTTGTTCAAGATTTGCCTAGTAAAAAAGGTCATATATCACATTAATAATGTTAACCATAAGATGGTATGATGTTAATGGTACATTATTTTATTTGTTAGGACATACACTGTTGTAAATGTGAGTAGAAAGCCTAACTGTTGTCTCCTCTGGGCAGTTCTCTTTGCTGTACCTCCTGTTCTTCCATCTGTAAGGTCAACACTGAAGGTCTGTGCATGTCATAAGTGCAGTGTGACTTTGTGAGGCCGCAAAAGGATGATGTGTCCAAGAGTTCATCTTCAAAGAGGTCTTCCCGAATGTTCTGGTGATGTCCGTGGGAAATCTCATCTTTCAGACCAGACACCATTTGTTTCACGTCTTTAACGAGTGTGGACATCGAGCGAAGACCAAAGAGGCAAAAGAGAAACACCAGACCAGTGCAGATGCCAGAGACAAAGTACAATGCCACTTTTTCAGGAAAATCTGGACATAAGTGGTTAAAAACAGTAAGTTTCATATTGCCATAGTAGACCTTTCACCTGCAAAACATATAGGTCCACTTATTTTTGTATCATTGTGTTACTAACCACTTCTTACATATCATCATATCATCTAATTCAATGCAAGTTTTGTCTAGTGCATTTTTGGTCAACACAAAAGCCTGCCTGTGCAAATATACACTTCTCAATAATCTCTCAAAAGTTGGTAAAGCTATAATGAGGCCTGAAGGAAGACCCATTGTTCACACCTAGGGCACAGATAAGTAATCTTACCATGGGTATAGTCTGAGATCATGAAAGGATTTGTTGATCCAAGTCCCACTTCTGCCAGAAGATATTGGGGCACTATAAAAAGAGTGAAAAGTTTTGTTTAAAGCTATGAAATAAAGTAAACTATTTTATTTTACCCACCACAAGTGAAGGACACTCGCAGGTGCTTCCTGGTTCCTGGGAAACAGGGGTCTCCAAAGGTCATAACATCTGCCACCAGTGAGCAACTCTCTCTGCCATGGCATCTGCGGGACACCTTCCTCAAAGCCGTGGCAGACATGCACTCTGTAATACATTTTTTTAGCATAATTTTACATAATTTTATTTTATCATCAACACCAAATTAGTTATCAGTAAATGCAAATAACAACATGACATGCTCCAAATAGGACCACTGCATTGATTCACTGTTTGTCACAGATTAAAAGTGGTGACAACAAATTGTAAGAGATGAAGCAAGCCGGTGACAGGTGAAATGATTAACCATGCTAATATGGCAAGAATAAACATTACCCCTATAGAACTGTCTTTAGTAAACAGCATTATGACTGACTATTAACTTGCATTCTAGTTGGTGACAAGACTACTTCATGTATTTGAATGTTTGTCCACTAGGGGACTCTGGTCTCTGACCCATGTCTGTGTGAGACCCTGGTTTCTTGGGGCAGTTGGGACTTCCATGTAGCAGGTGGCCAAATGTGGCTGAGTAAATGGCAAGAACTGTGTTGTTTTTACAAAGCAACCGCAGACGTTCATTTTCACACACCAGTCTTGTTTGATGATGCTCTGAGGAAAAAAGATACAGAGTATGTGTCTTTTGATTTAAATATCAAATTTATTTTGTGTAAAATTATATTCACAAACAGCACATTCAAAATGCTTGTTATGACATACGTGGCTGGCACTTATACGAGACTTGGAAATATTTGGCGTTGAGTGGGCATGGGTCTTCCCCCAAAAACAGGCTCCAAATAGAGATGTGACAAGACTGTCGATCTTGACACTCTGACTGAACTTTCTGTAAACAAATAATAAAGTGCATATGGAGTAGGGGGGGCAGTCTTACCCTTCAAAATGTTTGGTTCAGCTTGGAACTTTCTAAGGAGAGGAAAGAATATTATGTCCCCTTATTGAATTCAATTTAATTAAACCTCTTTACAACTGAACTCCTTTTGCACAAAACAATATGTTTGGCCTACTGCCCTATTTCTAACTAATTTGGCTGGCCTTACAAGGAAAAGGTTTGGCGTATACCTCAATAGGAACTTCAGAGTTACAATGTGTGTCTTCCTCCATGACGTTGTTTGGGCTGGCAGAAAGGCAAAGAGGTGGGCTGGGGACATGGCGTCCATAAAAAGCAGACAGGACAACTACAGATGTCCTGGGGGGACATGCAATTGTGAGGATGTCATGTTTACAGGCATGGGCTGTGTGGTTCTTCAGGATTGAGTGAAGGTGAACTGTAGAAAAAAATACATATATAAGGATGTAACATTACAACAATATTGTACTGATTTTTTACAATCTCTAAAATGCACAAAATTGTAGTTAATGCGTTTGTTGCAGCTGCATACAAAGGGTGTCATGTGATAAACATGATTGAATATGGCATCAATGACATATCAGTTATATATGATAAATGTAGCATGGATGCCATTGTTTACTGGGTGTTGTCCCTTTTACTGGGTGTAGTTCTCCAGGACAATATTTGGACTATGACCACTCATGTTAGAGTATCTCCACTCCCATCTGTGTTTCCTGTTCTTGCATAGACGACGTGTCTCTGAGAGTGCTGCTCCACTCCTCAGGGAGCAAACAAGGGGCAGTACCAGGCACCTTCTTACAATGAGCTATTAATAGGCATTTGAAACCACATAGTCAGAATATTTGTTTCTGTGTAAAAAATATCTACCTACATTTTACATTGGAATGCATTGTGCTGGGAAAAAATCAAATAAACATACAACATACTTCATAAATCAACTGTTATTCATTAGTTTGGGAAGTTCACATGGTGCCTTGATGTGAGTTGCACCAGCTGTCTTAAACAGGAAGGATGTCAGAAATTGGGAAAGAAGTTTAGCCTACAACTTCCTTTACAAATCAAATCTGAAGCAAATACAGAAGTAAGCATTTCTAATAAAACACAACTTACTTGAGAAGTCAAGGGCTGATGAAGTGATTTGTATATCCAAAATAAGAAAAATAAGAAGAACAAAAATGGGCCACAGCTGCCATGGAAGTGTCATGATACCCTCCTTTATGGCAAACGCCAGTGTTGCTATGAAAACCTCTGCACATGGAACACACAGTCAATGGGTCAATGGTGCTATTGTGTTTACAAGAAACAACTCCCCCATTTAGCCTTAAAATCCACTAATGAAAGACTAGTGCTATTAAGATTATAATGGCTAACTTGGAGATTAAACTGCAAAATCATAAAAAGGCAGAAGAAATTAATAAAAAGGTAAATGTGCTCCATCCTTAACATTAACAATAAATTGGTAATTTGGTCAGAATCTGGGTGAGTAGCTGCAGAGTTTGTTCTGTTTAATGTTCGGATAATCGACTTGAGAACCAAAACACACAAATAAGAATGTACACACCTTACAAACCTGTTTGTCAAAGCCTTCTCATCAGATCTCAGAAGATAAGCATAGGTCAGAAAACAAAACTTTCACTTTTGTTTGTGCTGTGAGTGTGGTCCTGCTGGTACAGATAAGGCCCTTGTTTCCAAAGGCACTTCCAGCTGTGTGTCTGTGTCCAAAACAGATATGTGTAATCTACCTCTATGACACTGGACTTCCCTATTTTCTCTTTCAAATGGAAAGCAAGAGGTCACAAGCTTTTCCAGTGTCGCTCAGCTTCCAGGAATACTCATCAGGAAATCTCCCCCTATCCTGTCACGCTTTATTTTGTGTGTCTTTTACAAACTCTACATAATGAAGCTCTAAAAAGTATCGATGATCCTGCTGTCATGCCAATTTAGCACAGATAGAAAGTGGCTGCATAGAATTAGTCCATGGGTTTCAGCTTTTGGGGGACGTTTTATCATTCAAAAGATATTTTTATTTTAATTGTTCATTGCTATGGCAACAGTGCAATGACCAGGCCTCACTGAAAAGCAGAACTTAACAGCTTTAATCACGAGTGCAGATTGGAGAGGCACTCCCACCTCATTCTACATCAAAATTCCATTCACTCCCCAAAGAAATGTCAACAGAGGATAATTACTCTGAAGAACTTTCTGGTTTGTCTAGCATAAAGTGGAAATAAATATCATAAACGTTTACCCAAAACTGTGCACAAGAATACCAGAGTACTGTCTCAGCATCAAAATGTAATTAATCATTTGGACAGAATGCAAGTTTGGGTCCAAATTTTAAAACAAATTTGCTGAGAAATACAGATTTGATTGTAGGCCAACTATTTCAAGCAATTGTGTGTATTGCACAAGCATTACTTTTTTGCTGATAACATGAGAAATTACCACAGCTCCACTTTCTGTTTGAAGTAAAAACAATTGCAGTTCTTCCCATGTAAGATAATGCATTCAGAAGTGAGTCTGTTTTGCTTATTTTGGCTGTACGGCTTCAGCACTATTCTGAACTACTATTTTACAGTCTCCCCTGGCACACAATTAGATTAGATGTCAGCCTTGTCCCATTAAAAGTAGGTGTTGTTTCCCTTCCCAGTGTATTTCATATGGTGTCACAGTTAAAGTGCATTTCATAGGTTTTCATGTTTTTCTCTAATTATTATATTGTTATGTAGAATAGCACATGTGGTAAAAATAAATTAGATAGTTTTACAGCCAACAGCAGTTTTGCAAAGAAAAATAGAAACAAAAAATAAAAAATTAGAGAGAAAGTAATCCTGAGTTAAAAAATATACCTCTCTATGGCAACAATATAGAATTTCCATTAAAAATAAATGAATACAAGAACAATTTACAAGCAATTAGCATATTTATTTAACAAAAATAAAGGTGTTGCCATATATTTTTATTTGTAAAAACACACACAGTTATTGTAAGCAAGGCCTTTGCCCTTGGTTACATTAAATGGAAATTCATCTGTCACTATCTGCTAATGTCTAGTCAGGAACTTGAATAAGTGACTTCCCCTATATTGTCAAAATTGGGGAGGAATTGGTAAAAATATGTCAGAAGTTAAATTTAAGTAAAAATGTAGCCTAACCTGCACTAATCATTTGGTTGCGCCATTTCACTTTCAGTTCCTGTGTATTGCATTAATCATTAGTCCTATTTTGAGCTTTTCAGACTTCAGTATATAAGAGGTAGTACCCCCCACCCATTCTCTCTCTCTTTTGGGTCCTCCCTCTTTTTCCTGACTTGTGAAGTATGCTCAGAGTGATAGTCTCCAAGGAGCTCCCGTCTAAACCCTACCAACAGCACTGAGGTTTGCAACTCCTGATTTCAACATCAAGATAAACGCCACACCTTAGCTGTGTTCTCAGTTAGGATTCTGTTTTTCAACACAATTTTTGAAGGACTTTTGGAAGTTTTGGAAAATATTTTGTCAGGATACCATGGCACTGCGACAAAACTCTGACAAGGAACCAAGTATTGAGCTGTTCATCAAGGTAATTTTTTGTCTATATTTATTTGTGAAATTCAGTATTTGTTAATTAAATGTTTAAAATGGGGTCTGATTAATCACATCAAATGTCTCTAAAAGAATGTTACCAAGATCTTTATTGGTAGAGTGACTTGCTCAAAGGCAGGTGTTAAAATTTTTGTGTTGTGGTTTTATTAATTTATCAGTGAAGCATAGTCGCAGATGGCCCGGCTTATCTCTCTGCACTCAGAGGCAGTGGGGAGCCCCATGTGGGACTGGGCACACCCACCTTCAAATACTATAAGTAATCGGGGAAATGTAGAATTGTATGTTTGTTTAGTTTTTGTTTTTTTTTCTTCCTAGGTTATGTGAAATAATACTTTTATAAGCTAGCCAAAAGCAAAAATGAAATCACATTTGGTTTGAGGATATTTGTAAAAAAGCTTTTTGTTTTCTTTTTCACAATGTTTTTACTTGCAATAACACATCTACCATAATAATGAAGCAAATAACCACAGATTTTTTTTTTTAATCAATACAAATGCTTCTTGATTTACATCATGCCTTATTAGTGAGAGTTAAAAATTCTTGGTATGCAAGGCTATGTCTGTCTTTATCAGCAAAGGACATAATGTGAAATGACCTGAAGGATGTCTGAAGTTCAAATGCCTTTCCTGAGCTTGTGTGCGTATTTCAGGCTGGACATGATGGTGAAAATGTGGGGAACTGCCCCTTTTGCCAGCGCCTCTTCATGGTCCTGTGGCTAAAAGGAGTCAAGTTTACAGTGACCACCGTTGACATGAGGAAGTGAGTCCCCATCACCCCCACTCAAGGCAAAAACACACACTTCCTGAGCATCTGGTGGCAGGGACTTTCACACAAACTTCTTTATGGGAAATATAGATTTTCTTTCTTGTAAACTACTTCCAAAAGGTGTTTGGCTTCCATTTACCACAGCTCTGGACAGAGGCCTGTTATTTTGGTTTGTACAAAGAGTGCTGTGTTACTCACAAACACTGTCTTATACTGAGAGTGTGTATTGTGTAAATTTCTCAGGCTATTAAGAAGTAAGTAAATAAGATCAGAAACCTTCAAAGGATGTAGGTATAGCTGAAGGCACACAAGCAACCACTCCCACAGAAAGGTTTTTATAACCAAGCAACATGCAGTATGTTTAAGTCAAAAATCAGCACTTTTGACCTTTGATCTTGACACTTTTATTGTCTAAGAAAGAATGACTATCATTATATTATGTGCATGTCCACCATAGAAAACCAGCAGAATTGAAAGACTTAGCCCCTGGGGCCAACCCACCATTCCTTCTCTACAATGGCACTCTCAAGACAGACTTTATGAAAATTGAAGAGTTTCTTGAGCAAACGCTTGCCCCACCCAGGTATTGAGGCAGTCCTATAATTATGGATGAAAATATTTTTTTATTTGTTTGATTTAGATTTTTTTTCAATACATGTATCTTTCCACAGATATCCTGATCTCAGTCCCATAAACAAAGAATCATTTGATGTGGGAGCAGATATTTTTGCAAAGTTCTCAGCTTTCATAAAGAACAGTCCAAATAATGCATGTAAGTACTGAAGGAATTAAACCTCACAAGCTAGCTTGTAGGTAAATAAGGTGTATATTGGAGTTAAGAGCTGAGAATTTGTATTATAAAATATTAATATCTCTGTGTTGCAGAGATGCAACTGCTCTGAATGCTAATGAATGGACTTTAAATCAAACTTAATTTATGATGAAAATCTAGAGTTATGAAAAGCATAGACTGATTGCCAACTTAAGAAATATGAAGGCGAACAACTAAGAAAAATGTTTGTTTTTATAGTGCAGCAGAAAAACCTTTTGCGAGAGTTCAAGCGCCTGGATGACTACCTGAACTCACCGTTGCCAGAGGAGATTGACCACAACTCCATGGACACTGTCACTGTCTCCAAAAGGAAGTTTCTTGACGGGGACCGCCTCACATTAGCAGACTGCAACTTACTGCCTAAACTACATGTGATCAGGGTCAGTTATCTTAGTCTATTTCACTATTAAAAATGAATGAGTCATTGGAGGGACTCCCATGTCCATAAATAAAAGCTACAAAGAACATTAGGCCATAGGAGTGTAAAGGGTGAAATGCTCAGGGAATTGAAAAGTGCTTACCAGAAATCATTTTGCTCTTTGGTAAACTTATAGTGTTGACATATTAAACATCATCATGATGGCCACTGTTTTATTTTGATTAATCTGATTTGGTATAATGGCACATGCCATGCATTTATTCAAGTCTTTTATTGCTAAAAGAAATACAATGAAAAACATCCATTTATACTGGGAGTGGGATTGCCTCTCCAAAGATCTGACCTGTAACTAGTGAGATCTAGTGATGTTTCTTGCTTGTTGCCATTGTGAGTAATACATTTTGATCAACTTTTTCTAAGGCCTCTAAAATTAATTCTCACTTCATATATTTTTAGGTTGCTTCCAAGAAATACTGTGACTTTGAGATTCCAGCAGAGTTTACAGGTGTGTGGCGATACCTGCAAAATGCCGACGAAAGAGAGGAGTTCAAACAGACCTGTCCTGCTGACATTGAGATCGAAAAAGCTTATCTTGGTGTGGCCAAAAGGAAATAAAGTCTATAAGAGCAAGAACCAGGGGGCCTTACTTGTCACAACACTGCAATAAGTCACTATTTTCATGAGCATCACTGGTGGGGCCAAATGTGCAATTTGTCTGTCAGTACAGTATAGTAATGTGGTAGATTTTTGTTTATAGTGTAAATATGTGTATGCTTTTATGATTATTCACATCATGTGTGCGGCACTTCAAACTGTTATTATTCTTCATTGCATTATTTAATTTCTTTCACAAAACAAATGACAAATGTTATCTTTCAAATATTTGTGTAGTGATAAACAAGGACAATTACGATTTCTCATTTTCAATTTTATTTTATCCACAATAAAAGACAACTGTACAACTTCAAAAATATATTTTCTGTTTATCAGGGAAAGATGATAAATACAACTACAGTCATGAAGAAAAGAAGTATTTCCCTAAAGGTGCAAAGAAAGCTCCCTTTTATTTGTTCAGTTAGTCACACAGTATTTCCAGAAACAGGCTGTGGAAAAACATACATAACAATACAACTTAATGATATGGCCAAAACTAATTATGTTTGAGCTGAATGACAAAATACAATGGGACAACAGTCCTGTACCTCTTTTGCTTGTCTTTGGCAGGCTCTGCTCCGATCTTATAAAACCCTGAGAGCGAAGCTTGTCAGCTGCAGCCATCTTTAAAATTACTTCTTTCAGGTCGTCAACCTAAAAACAGCATTTAACAAATGATATATTCTCACATGCTGTTACATAATAATTTTAAGAATAGTTTTTACCATGTTGGTATATTTTTCCTCTTTGGCAGACTCTTTGACTCCTTGAAATAAATGGAAATGGTTACTGGTCTCAAATACAATGTTTGTTTTTTTTTTAATATGTTGAAAGTTACCTTTAGTCCAGGAGTCTCTCCCAGAGCTGTGTTGCATTAGCAGAGGATACAGGTTGTTCATCTCTCTCTGTTCCACTTCTGCCGTGTTGCCTCCCTCCTCCACCTCTGTTACAAACTTTTGAATAAATTCTGAAAATAAAAAGCAACTACACTCAATTATGATTTTAAACAGTGGCCAATATGTTCAGTGAAATGTATTTTAGAAGTGAAGTAAAATCATTCAGTCCTACCTGCCTGTGGCTCCAAGCTGGAGTCTGGATACAGAGGTACAGCATGTGTCCTTCTGGCTGTACAAAGCGCAGCTATGAGGTATACCAGAGAGAAAGAAAGCATGATGCCTTCGAGAGTGACCACAACTGGACTAGAGCCTTACCCAGCCAAGGTGCTCACTTATATATCCTGAGGAGTCATCCATCACTGAATGATCAATACATTATCACCACAGTCAATCTCCTTCATAATGGTTTTGACGCGAAGGACCAGGCGTCATGGACACAATTTAGGGGACGCTGTCAATTGGGCTCAAGCCTATCTGTGCTTGTTCAGAGAGACATGACAAATGTTTACTTTGCTGCACCAATCAGCAACTGACCAGCGAAAGGCCCAATGCTTTATGTGTGACACCTGATGGCCCAAGAGCCTGCACTAAGCACTGACATCACATTCACATCTGCACCAATATGAAAAGGGTGTCACATGTGGCAAGATGTTTACAGTTAGAATCTCACACATAACTGACCATATTCCTGCTCCTCATGTACAGCAGATCTTCTCATATGTTTTGCCTAAAATAGAATAAGACTATAGTTTATGTACGGCTACAAATCTACCAATAACCAAACCCTTTCTTAGTCTGCTTGGGTTTAATATCAAAACATTTGAGAAAACAGGTGTGAAGTAGATTTTCTATGGCTAGTATTTGTTTTGGACAAAGAACAAAAGAACACTAACAATATATCTTACAGAGTTCTTACTTTTGTCAAGCTGATAGGTCAATAATGTGGCTCAGATGAAATGTCTCCCATGATTTATGTGGTTGTCACAATCTCTGAAATTGCAATGAAAAGAAAGAAAACAACATGGACTCTTGTAATATCATGAAACATTTTTTTAAAAGGGTGAGTGAGGCCATGTCAAATACAGGTTTTTATGGTTTTCTTAATATTGGTTGGATACCTGTGTAAAGTAGTTTTGCATGGGTCAAGAGGCAGCTTGTAATAATAATAATAATAATAA
>KN488587.1:6000-18950 GCA_000787155.1 Scartelaos histophorus | reverse complement strand
CCTCCTCACTCACTCATACACACACTTTCACTGTAATCTGCAGCATTTATACCAAATACAGCAGATCAAAATGCACCAGGAAACAGGAAGCGTGTCTTCCAGTATTTAACATTTTTCTCTGGTTGCTCATCAGAATAGTTTTCTGCTCTATTTTTGTGGCTTTATAAATGGCTTTGTGCATTGCTGTACGTCTGATGTGGGTGTAGTTCAGTCTGTGCACATGATGACGTCTGTGCACCATGTTGTGGGATGTGAAGAATCTATAGTTTAGCCCAGGTTGCACTGAAGTGGTGACAGCCTCCAAACCACATTTACTTATGGCCTCCTGAAGGTTAGATCTGGCTCTGCATAAACCCTTTAAACTTGTATCTAATGTTAACTTTTTAACTTAAAATGTGCACGATGTAACGTCTCTAGTGGAGAAATGGAGGTCAGACCACTGTGATGACCTGCTCACTGGCCTCTCCGAACGAGCTGTGAGACACTTGCAGCACATCCAGAACACTGCAGCTCAGGTCCCGACTCGAACCAGGAAGTATGAGCAGATAAGTCCTGTGCTCGGGTCTCTGCACTGGCTCCCGTGGCTCAGAGAATAGACTTTAAAGCTGCTCTGCTCGTGTATAAGTCTGTATATGACCCAGCATCAAAGTACATCTGTGACATGTTAGTGCCATATGAACCATCTCGCACTCTGAGGAGCCCGGGGACCGACTTCCTGCTGGTGCCCAGAGTCAGGACTAAACACGAGGAGTCAGCGTTTCAGATTCCTGCAGCTAAAACCTTCTTGAGCATGTGAGACAGGCCTCTACACGGTTTAAATCCAGACTCAAAACGGTTCTGTTTAGCTGTGCATATGACTGAAAGGTTTTCTTCTTCTCTCTTTTCTTACATTTATGATGCTTATTTATGATTTTATTGTGATTTTAATGCATTTCTTATTCTGTAAAGCACTTTGAATGACTTTGTCTTCCCATAGTTCGGCACTGAACATGTGTATCTTCATGGAGACATACCATTCAGGTCACATCTGTGCAGTGAAGAGCCCATTTACAGTACAAGTGCGAGCTATTGAGGTATTTTGAGCAACAAAGCAACTGTATAAATCCAAGATAGATCACAGTAATGCCATACACAGCAGTAACATCATCAGAAATGTTGCATAGTGTCTAAGATCATGTTATTTTTCTAATAAAAAAGGATTTACACATCATGGGGGCCTGATTTTGGTCCTCAGGGAAGCAAGTCCTTCATGAATTCAATAAAAAAAACATTTTACTTGACAAGTAAAATGATCTATCAATGAAATAAGTGTGTTTTTCTTAATTCAAGCTACATTAGATTATCCACTACATTTATTTTAAGAGCTAAAAGATGTTGTTTTTCTTATCTTTAGATGTATTTTCATATTTTAAGTACAAAAAGACTTGCTCCACTGGTAGAATATTTTACTTGTCAAGTGATATTTACTCAATCAATGCTAAAACTTTCTTAATCCAAGTCCTACTTTGCTAGATTTGAGTTTTTACAGTGTAGGAGCAACTCAAGATACGCGCCACCCAGGAAGCCACCGTGGTCCGGGCGCAGGCGAAGCAGAGGCACCTGTCATCTGATGGATCACACTGTCGCCCTAGGGTGCTCTCGAGACGCACCGGTGAGCAGCGAGCGGGGGCCAGCGAGGTGATAGGGTTACGAGAAATAATTGAGAAGAGGGCGAGAAATATGAGGTGGAAAAAGCCCAAAGGAAATGAAATGACTCACTTGGAGGAGAGACTTCTTAATTACTCTGCTGACGTCGTGCCGCCACTCAGGAATGTCCGGGTTGAACTCGTCCAGATTGGGTGAGAAAGATAAAAGTAGTGATTTGAAGAATTCTGTTGGAATAAAAGAGGAGAGTGGTGTTAATAAAGGTTTAATAGTTTTTCATATCAGCTCTGAAAATATTATTTGGCTTGGAAAGGACCGTCTTTGAATGATTTAAGGGCTAAGGAGAGTTCAAGTGCGTGTGACAGGTTTTCATGGTTTTTTTCCTAGTTATTTCTTGGTCTAGTAGGATAGTGCTACCAAGTAATATATATTTCTCATAGTTTTATTTGAGTAAAGTGACTGCTTGTAGTGGAAAAAGTTGAGAATTGCAAAAATACCTATACTTATGTCATCAAATTCCATAAAAAATTTCTATTTCTATTTCTAATTAGCCCATAACATTATGATTTCTACTGTAGGAAACAAAGAAATTACCTCTACACATATCATAACAGCTGCAGTGTCCAACCAGAACGAACAATTAATAAAAAAAAGTTAAAAAATAATAATTAAATGAGGCAAGAATGTCATTAAATCTTAAATATAATTAGTGAAGTTAGAACAGTTGAGTGCTTATGACAGATTTGGACCAACAGAGACCATTTTAACAATGAAATCAGGCCCAGTTGATGGAATTTTCTTTTGCATGAAAAGTTCAATTGCAACATCTCCATTTTGGGAAAAAAAAAAAGGGTGAAAATGTTCTTTTTGGTAACCTTTTCTGGGCATTAGGAAATAAAGTGATGTTGAGTGGATTTTATCAAGAAGGAATGAAATCATATTTTGATAGCACTAAATGCCTTTTGCTTTTGAAAACATTGCTACACAAAAAGTAAACTGCAGCGTTTAATTACGGTTTAAATGGCACTTATGTTGTTTTTGTTAGTTTACAAATTAACTCTTCAAAACTCTTCTAAATTAAGACTGAATCAAAATAACATCAGGTTAGTTAAGGTTCACTTTCACACACATTATATTTAGGATAGGTGAGCTGGGACTAAACCAGAACTAAACCTGGACTTAAACGGGGCTAAACAGGACAAGTCATAATGCACTCATAGTTTTCACTTTAAAGCAGAACAAACACTTAACTAACCGTGCCTAAACAAATTTAACTATGGAGTAGAAAAGCAGGCATTAAGTAGGTCTCTCCAGGACCTAGAAACAACTAAACAGTAAATTTGTGAAACCTCTCAGTCATCCAGATAGAATCCACAGAGAAATTCAATATTTTTTTTTTCTTTTTGCGTTGCACAGCTCATCCAAGCTGCTTCTTCAGTTCTGGTCAGACGCTGGTGGACACGGCCTTATATCTGCCCGCAGGGGG
This sequence comes from Scartelaos histophorus, assembly GCA_000787155.1. NCBI lineage: Eukaryota > Metazoa > Chordata > Actinopteri > Gobiiformes > Gobiidae > Scartelaos > Scartelaos histophorus. The sequence goes on along the minus strand of KN488587.1, from coordinate 15,820 downwards.
AGCTAACAACTACTACATACACCTATCTCCAGACGATGAGCCATTACTTTTTTCTCACACATTGAACCCTGCAGTTTATACAGTGATACATCTTACGTATGGATTATTTGTTTAAACATTTATAGATTATTGTTTAATCAACACAGCGAAAACGTGTGCAGCCTGAGTGACAAACAGGACGTCTCTGTTCGCAGGAGACGAGCAGCGCAGTAGAGCACAAAGTGACAAAGTGACACAGTCTAACAGTCCCTCTATAGATTTGATTTTGAGTTGAATGGAAGGCTTGGATGACCAGCGGCGAGTAGGATCATTTACCAAAATTGGCCGCATGCGAAGAGCAACTTTTGCTCAAGTCTGCCAGTGGATCCTGACAGTGTGGAGAAATGTGAAAAAAATCCATGATCACCAACGGGTTTTGAAAGGCTGGACTGCCGTGTGATGAAGAGAACAGAACATGCGCAAGGCAGAATTTGCCTGGAGACGAAAGTGACATTGAGAGCGACAACAAAAGAGAGACTGAGAAAGTATTTTACAAAGACATTCTGAAGCTGTTCAGTTCCAACACTGAAGACGACTTCAGTGGCTGCAGTGCACGGGAGAAAGACAAAGACAGTGACTTTTCTGGTAAGAGAGAATCCCTATAGTTCATGAATTAATAAAGCTTTGTTTTAGCCATTTAAACTCTCCTACACAAGTATTAACAGCCAACCATTATAGTTCAATAAGATTAAGTTTAGGGATTAAGTTTATATTCAGACTTCCAGAGGCTACAGGCTTTTACTGTAGTTTTACTGCTGTGTTACAGTAATTAAAATAAAAACAAAAAATCTGCAGAAATGTGTAAATGTATGTACAAATCTTTTTTCTTCCTAAATTTAGTTGATGGTGCACTCAATAGTCCAGAAATGACAGTAATCGTCCTCCGTACATTCAGACTTCCAGAGGCTACAGGTACTTTTACTGTAGTTTTACTGCTGTGTTACAGTAATTAAAATTAAAATAAAAAAAATCTGTGGAAATACCTCAACTTTATTTGTACGTATAAATGTTTTTTCTTTCAAAAGTTGGTTGATGGTGCACTCAATAGTCCAAAAATTACAGTACCTGTCCTCCGTACATCTCCACCTAAAAATCACTGACTCTTTTAAGGATAGTGAGAGAATATAATTGGTTTAAAGAGGCATTTTTTGTTAGGAAAAACAATCCATCCTTGAACAGAAATGATAGTCTCAGAAATAATCATTCTCCCATTTACAACTCCATCCTCAGACCTAAATCAAAACCAAGAAAACAACAGAGACAGAGATCAGGCCCAGAGGTGTGAAAGCACCAACCATAAGAGGCCTGAATGATTCTGCTAATGCGACGCCCCATTTAGAGCAGTTCAATAGACTAACAGACAGAAACTGGAAACAAGTAGGTGTGTTCATTTCGAAGTAGTTTCATCGTTGTTAGGCAGGTGTAAGGCTGCAAAATGAGCTGCAAAATAGATTCAACCAAAAAAACTTCACAACTTTGCCTACAAAACCATAACTAAACATAGGACTACGTACATGTTTAATCTCAAAGTGAAAGTTTAAATTGCACTAACACGAATATACGCCTAAATCAGGATAAGTTTAATAGCAGAATCTGTATTTGTTCCAGTGTTTCAACGGAAAATCCAAAAACAGTAGAAGAAAAGAAATATGCAACCAAAAGAAAAGAAAAGTAACTATTAAAAAATGGACTCCTTTGAGCTTTTAGCCATGTTACAATATTGTTTTATTTCATTCACACATGTCACAAAACTCCCTCCATCAGCATCCCTGCACCACATATCGAGAAGCCCGGCGTTAGCATGTTGACACTTGGAGGTATAATCTAGACAAAGCTGTGCCACTACCCCGCCATCTGTCTGAGCTCAGGTAGTTAACAGACGACGAGCTGCAGAAAAAGAGGTGTCCCCCATGTCCCCTGCTCCGCTCGGGGCTAAAGATGCACTTCGCGATAATTAGAAAATGTCACAGTTTCGCGCCATAACCGTCCGCGGGTAATAAATCATCCCATTTCGGATGCGGGGCCACTTCATATCAAATGGAGGCATATTCTTCAGAGGGAAAAGTAATGGGAATGTTTGACTCAAGGAGGTGCAATTTATTTCACAAGGATTTCACCGAATGATGAGAGAATTCTGGACTATTTATGAGTGAAGCAGATGGGGAGAATAAAAGGTTTTCGTCTGTTGATAATATGTGGGTTATATGTGTTTAAAACTGTTACTTTTTAGCTTGGGTATTTTTTTTCCCTATTCTGTGCAAAGAGTCTGGCTGTGATTGACATATCGATTAAACTATCACAAAAATGCAAAAACCACCAACTTAAAGGTGAAATGTGCAACTTTTCTGATGGAGTTTCCACTACTTATTGTCTCTTTGTCTTATTTATCCTTTGCATTGATTCAATAATCTTTTATTGCTCAGAAATACCTTAAAAAGCATGCATTTGTAGTGTAACTTGACCACATAATTGTCTTTATGTAGATAGGTAAGTTTAATGCCATAATGTAGAGAAGCAGATGACGAATCTTGCACCAGAAACAGTGCAATTATTTAATATTAAATAATGTATAATTTAATAATTAGTGCAACAGTGCAGAAACACAGTGCACAAGTTAATTATGGCTGCAAAAAAAATGGCGATCAGTATTTTTAATGTCATACTGTGGAACATTTATCTGTTGCTGCTTGACCCGGAAGTTGCAAATACATCCGATATTTCATTCTTTTATTTCACGAGACAATGACCATACATTCTGTTCTGTTGTGGCGTCCGCTTCACCATAAAAGTCACATTCTGAACTTTAACATTTGACGTACTTTATGACGACGCTACGAGCAATGTTTCATGGTAGACTTCACTGACCTTTGACAGCGATGGTCCTGGTGTCCTGCAGGATGGAGCTCCCCACTGAAACCTGCACCGTCACACTGTGCATGCCCTCGGAGCTGAAGGTGTGCGAGATACTGCCGTCCAGAGAGATCACGGGCTGCACAACAAACAGAGAATGTCGAGGTGTAACGGACATTTCACGACCGTGTTCACAGGTAGATTAGCAGTGATGTTGAGTGGATTTTATCTACAAGCAACGAAATAACATCTGGATTGCAGTAAAATACCTTTTGCTTTTGAAAAAGAGCTATACAAAGAACAAACTGTGGGCATTCAGTTGTGTTTTACAAATTTACTGCAGCATATTACTGTGGCATGTAAATAAATTGAAATGATGGCTGTGTTGTTTATGTTAGAATTTTGTGTTTTGGTTTTCAAAACGATTTTCCAATCAGAAAGCAGAATGAGCCTCACAGGAATCACTCATTTGGGTTTCAAGTTTAAAAGCTGAAATCCAGTTGGTTTAAACCTAAAAGGACTTTCTCTGATCTGAACCGTCCCCAGTACCTACAGCCAATCCTGAGTCAGTGCTAGTGCAGCCACTTCAGCTCAATGAGGGAATTCTGGAGGTTCTGAGATTTCACTTCTGGAAAAGCAGATTCAGATGTGACTGAATTAAATAACTGCAAACTACATACAATTTCTTTAATTCCTTTAACTTCTGTCCTAAGAAGCAGCATATTTGCAGTGATCACAACCATTTAAATTGCATTTTAGTGATAATTACGATTTATCTTAGGGCACTAGGCTTTTCATCGTGTTTTAGGGACATTACATTTTCTTACATTCACTTCCTAGAGACTGATCCTAAACTTAACCATAGTCACTTCTACCTGCTTAATCTTAACCTATTTTAATTTGTATCTTGAAAAGATGCACTTACTTTTGTGGTGAACTGACGTCACCCTCTCTTGCATCTGCTCACGCTTCTCTCATGCTTTATTCATAACACTGTTTGGGCTCTAATCTGGTTGTTTTCCCAGTTTTATAGGGACTAACGTGGCTGTGAGGTGGAGAAGAAATTTATGGAAAGCTATGGATTTAGACTTGGGCGCTTGGTTGACTTCTATGTTTTGTTTTTTTGCATAGGGGACAGCCATACAACAAAGGCAATACTGTAGGAATAACAGATGAAGTCAACTTGTACTCTGTGAAAACATGCACCTCACGATAGCCTGAGCTCTGAGCTATGCAGCTACGCAAGTCTTTTGATAACCTACTCCATACAGGAAGCACAGTTTGCAATGAACGCTACAATAGTAGCTCCTATAAGCGCCTTATCTCTACAAGAAATGGTATTCCTTCCATGAAAAAAGAAAGACCCAGCAGCACTCCACTTTGATTTGATATATATATATAATTCCAGGGCTGATATTATATAAATGAAAGGTGGGTGAAGTTTAAAAACACAGTAGAACACTTCCTGTATAACCACATGACATCATTTTCTGTTTGAGAGATGCCTAAATATGCAGGATTTGTGTGTTAAACTTGTGTGAATGAAACAAAAAAACAAACAAAAACAACTAATAGGGACCCTTTAATCAGTTAAAAGTAGAATCGTTAATACGCACAGCAATGTCTACTCTGTTAGGATCAACAAAACACGCCAACAAGCACAAGTTTGTATTACTTTCATCCCTGAGCAATTCAGGGTGACCATGAAAAAGAGATGTCTAGACAGTCCCAAATTGTTGCTGTTTGTCTGGTGAAGGGAATGCTTGCTGAAGTTGATTGTAGTTTTTTCTTATGTAACTTTAACAGAGTAATAAGAAAAGTTGCATCAAACTTATAAAACAGTTGAGCCTATCTTAAGTTCAGAAACATTTAAATTTAATTGAACCAGTTTTATAAGGGGAAGTGTAGATGTGAACTCAGCAACACAGTTTTTAGGGGTAAAAACTGGATTTAAGGATTTAACAGCTCTACTTCACCTCACATATGCTTGTTACCGTAATTTCCGGACTACTTTTTACTTGCACGATAGTGAGACGGTGACGACAGCAGCGCGACTAACTGACTCATACAGACAACAAACACTTTCAGAGAAAATAAAAGCAGACGCCCGAACTTGAAAACGTTCTTGAAGACGTGGACACCTGCGGCTTATACTCAGGTGCGGCTTATATATGCACAATTCTAAAATTTTGTCAAAATTTTGTTGATGCGACTTATATTCACTTGCGCTCTATAGTCCGGAAATTACGGTAAATGTCTTTTAACAAGCATAGTTAATATTTGTAAATTTCTGAGTAGATTATTTTCCATTAAACAGAAAGGTGCAAAGGCATATACCTGAAATACAAGAAATGCAATGGATAGACCCTTTAACATAGATAGTAGTAACTTGCTTCTACAAAAATGTTGAGTGTATAGTCTTTGTTTCCACCCATAGGCTATTATCTTGTCAAGTTTTGTTTCTGATTCCTGCTTTCTGCACAGTCGAGGATTAAACCATTACCACATGAGAAGTTGCCCTAGTCCCAGATCTGCAGCTCTAGACTGAAATGACTGACACGACAAGAGGGAGAGAGAAACAGTATTGCTCATTGTAAACCCACATTCACAAAAATCCAGTCAATCTTAAATCAATTGAAATTCCAGTCCTGTGAGTCCCTCAGCGCTTAAAAGTCCAGCCGCCACTGTGTCTAATTTTACACTAACGTAAAAAGCTTATGGGTCAATGAGATGACGTGTGTCCAATTGCAATTTTTTTCAGTTAAAAAGGTTAAAATTTCATAATAATTCACCACATACCTGTTGTACCTCTGACCTCCATGGAACCAAATCATCTTTTTTCAGAAATCATTAGTTATTCTGCATGTTTTTTGTTCTTAAAGTGTTAAAACGTTCATGTGGTGCGACCGTCCACCCTTAACTCCTGATTTTTATTTTCTTTTTAATTTCTTTCTTAGTATAAAAAGTTTCAAAAGGAGCGCTTCCTGGACCTCCAGAGCATAATACACAGTAGAAAAAAACTTACTTTTACTTTTAAAGTTGTCCATTTTCACATGCCATAAATTAATAAAGTCATTTTATTTCAACCGGTGAGTGCCTTGGATTTTTTGCATCTTTTATTTTCTTTCTTCTTTGGCATATTTTCTGAAGTGTTTTGTAGTCCCACATGAAATTTCAGCTTTCTTGAATAGATATTTCCCCCATAGTATTCAAACAAATATTGTCCGAGTGTGTCCATTTTTTCCAAATTTCATGTTTTCATACATCAATATCATGTTTATGTTTTAATCATGTTTTAGAAAAAAAAAAAAAAAAATTAAGGTTATCCTTGGTGGCACGTCATGACATTTTTTAAGGTCACAGCCACTTCATGTACATACAAAAGAAACCTAAAAATGCTTAATATAAATGTTAAACATAGATTTATGCAGACCTGACCTAGTAAATATTTGAATATTTCAATAGAAACAAAATTTTAAAATGTGCCTGTTGAAAATCCTTATACGTCACTAACCCATATAACAAATATGATCCAAAAGCTCTATCTATCATGTGCTTGTCTCCATGGTGATGTTATTGCTTTCCCAGGTATATTCCACAGTATGGCATTAAACAAATATATCTTGTATTTATTCAGTTACAGGTGTATTTTTTTATTTCTGAAAATTACCACAAAACATGCATTATTTCTGTGAGCGGGTCAGCTTCTCCACAGATCTGCCCTGTAAGTTGACCTGGTGATGTGAGCCGCTTGTCTCCATGGAGATAGTTAAATTTAATGCCATACTGTAGAACATGGGAAAAAACAACATGGACCTCCTGACCGAAAAGTTACACGTGCAGCTTTGAGCATACAATTCTAACATTATCAAAACTGTGACCTTACCTCGGAGTTGTTTCCAAGCCACCAGAAGTAGGTGACAGTGCGGGGCTGGTTGGGGAGGACCACAGCGGAGATGTTCACCTCTTTGTTTCTGATGACCACAAATGGCGCCAAAAGCTGTACGTGCTCCACTGGACCTACGGCGCATAAAACTTCATCAAACCATTACAAAAAAATGCATTTCAGCTTTGAAAGTATAGCACCTTCAACATTAAACTAATATCATGGCTGCAAAAGTGGTGAAAAAGGGCTGGATAATGCATAATTCATGGGTTTCAAAGTGGTGAAAAGTTACCACTAGCACTGTTGTCATAGCAATTAACAATTAAAAAAAAAATGTCTGTGTTTTAGTGGTCGAACATCTTCAAATTTGCACGTATCAGCATAAAACTGAAAATCCACTAACAGTATAAGACCAAGATGTTGAATATGCACATATGTAAACTTGCAGTAAAAAAAAAAGAATAAAACAAAATGCACCGATCCAGCTTTTTCAATTCCGATACTGATTTGATACTATCTCCGGATATACACCCAATATCAGCCAATATTATATAAGAAAACGTCCATTTTCACATGCCATAAATTAATAAAGTCATTTTATTTCAACCGGTGAGTGCCTTGGATTTTTTGCATCTTTTATTTTCTTTCTTCTTTGGCATATTTTCTGAAGTGTTTTGTAGTCCCACATGAAATTTCAGCTTTCTTGAATAGATATTTCCCCCATAGTATTCAAACAAATATTGTCCGAGTGTGTCCATTTTTTCCAAATTTCATGTTTTCATACATCAATATCATGTTTATTTTTCAATCATGTTTTAGAAAAAAAAAAAAAAAAATTAAGGTTATCCTTGGTGGCACGTCATGACATTTTTTAAGGTCACAGCCACTTCATGTACATACAAAAGAAACCTAAAAATGCTTAATATAAATGTTAAACATAGATTTATGCAGACCTGACCTAGTAAATATTTGAATATTTCAATAGAAACAAAATTTTAAAATGTGCCTGTTGAAAATCCTTATACGTCACTAACCCATATAACAAATATGATCCAAAAGCTCTATCTATCATGTGCTTGTCTCCATGGTGATGTTATTGCTTTCCCAGGTATATTCCACAGTATGGCATTAAACAAATATATCTTGTATTTATTCAGTTACAGGTGTATTTTTTTATTTCTGAAAATTACCACAAAACATGCATTATTTCTGTGAGCGGGTCAGCTTCTCCACAGATCTGCCCTGTAAGTTGACCTGGTGATGTGAGCCGCTTGTCTCCATGGAGATAGTTAAATTTAATGCCATACTGTAGAACATGGGAAAAAACAACATGGACCTCCTGACCGAAAAGTTACACGTGCAGCTTTGAGCATACAATTCTAACATTATCAAAACTGTGACCTTACCTCGGAGTTGTTTCCAAGCCACCAGAAGTAGGTGACAGTGCGGGGCTGGTTGGGGAGGACCACGGCGGAGATGTTCACCTCTTTGTTTCTGATGACCACAAATGGCGCCAAAAGCTGTACGTGCTCCACTGGACCTACGGCGCATAAAACTTCATCAAACCATTACAAAAAAATGCATTTCAGCTTTGAAAGTATAGCACCTTCAACATTAAACTAATATCATGGCTGCAAAAGTGGTGAAAAAGGGGTGGATAATGCATAATTCATGGGTTTCAAAGTGGTGAAAAGTTACCACTAGCACTGTTGTCATAGCAATTAACAATTAAAAAAAAAATGTCTGTGTTTTAGTGGTCGAACATCTTCAAATTTGCACGTATCAGCATAAAACTGAAAATCCACTAACAGTATAAGACCAAGATGTTGAATATGCACATATGTAAACTTGCAGTAAAAAAAAAAGAATAAAACAAAATGCACCGATCCAGCTTTTTCAATTCCGATACTGATTTGATACTATCTCCGGATATACACCCAATATCAGCCAATATTATATAAGAAAACTCGCATTGAAGAAAACGTAAAAGCATCAAACCCACAAAACAAAATGCTTGATCTTTATGATGGTCAAACGTCCTCAAAATGGCAGAAACCCATGGAAACTCGGGCGTAAATTTGCAGTGAAGTAAGCGTAAAATCCCAGCCCACCCCCTGTGCCGAGCGTCCCCACTGCGGCGGTGATGTGAGCGCTGACGGGGCCCGGGTTTCCAACACTAATCTGAGTTTGGAGTTTGAGCTGCAGACACTTGTAATTCTGTCTTTGGTGGAACAGCTCCAGTCATGGCTTCCCCCGCACTTATCCGCTTTAACACAACTAATCTTTATCCCCTCTCTGTGCTGGGTGTGAGGGTGAGAGCGCAATGTTTAAAAGTGTTGTTCTAAAGCGTCATTGTGGTAAAGATGCGAGTGATTCCCATAAACATGAACTATACTGGACTATTTAGTTAACATCAGCAGAATTTTTCACAATTTTAAAATGTTTTAAAGCGGATCTGTTCTGCAAAATTGACTTTACAGAGATTTTAATCTACAGAGATGTTTGCTGTTCTCATTTACCCTCTTGAAATTGTATTTGGAGTGATTTGTGCAATGTTTAATCGCTTAATTTCAAGAAGTTTTATTTCTAAAATCCGCTACTTGCTAGTGCGATGTGCAGCTATCCATTGGAGGCGCCGATAACTTCATGGCTCTTTGTTGTGAAGTTGTTTTAGATGAATATTGAGATTTAAAATGTACAAAATATGATATAATTAATCCATGGGTGTTGTAGATTATAGATCTAGAGCAGACTAAAGCATAGCATTTTGTTTTTGGTTTTAACAACTCAAATCTAATCTAAAAAATGCAATAAATGTACTAAAAATGTAAGGATTTAAGGACGAGAATATTAATTTTTATCAATTGAAAGGATAAAACATGGAAGAAAAGTGTCACAAAGAACCAAATAAAATTCTAGGAGCATCAATATGACTTTAGCGTTAGCACTAATGCTACTAATCAAAATAAAATGGTAAATGGTCACATTTTATACAGCGCTTTCCCCAAAGATACATCAACATCATTCATCGGTGGGAGCTGGAAT
>JACN01011417.1:0-11806 GCA_000787155.1 Scartelaos histophorus | reverse complement strand
GTGCTCCGCTGCGTTTTTAAACTTCACTGAACTCCTTTACCAGAATCAATCAATTGATTTCAGTCAATCTTTGGATAATTTCAGCCAATCTCTACTAAAGGTAAAAGGAAGCTGCTTGAAAACTACTCACAAGGTTGATCAGAGTATTTTTTTAGACAGACTAATACTAAAAAGTTACTTAAACATGTGTGAAAGAAACAAAAAACAACCCCAGGTCTGTTTTTGATGAGGAAACAACATTATAACTTGGCATAAAGTCAATTTTGCATAATTCCAAAGCTTTAACATTCTAAATACCCTACATATTAACACTATAATACTGCAATACTATTAATACTTTGCAGCTGATGTCATCAACATTCTGTGGGATGTGATGCTAACTATAGGCACTGCACTAACTGAAGCTACGTTAGTCAAGTTCAAAAAGGAAACGCTTAAACAGGACCAGAGTTTAAATTCACATCGCACGTTTTCTTAAGTTTAAAATCTTAAAACTTTTTGACAGCGTTTGTATCTATATATATGTGGGGATTGTGTCACCATAGTAACTCCCGAACATTTCACCCAAGACACGCACGTACAACACCCCCGTTGTAATAGTTTTTCAGTGTGTCTTGTTGCAGTTGTCCGGCTCTCACCTCTCCCTCTGTGGATGGCTTCAGTGCTTTGGGGTTTTGTCTTTGGTTTTTCTTTGGGGGCAGCTGTGGTGGAAATGGCCCCTGTTTTTGGAGTCGGGGGGTGGAGGGGGCAGTTGTTTATGGCCCCATTCAAAGAGATCTCAAACACAGGAAGGAAGGAACTGCCCAAGTGCCATACTGTATCAGAAGTCCTTTTAAAACCACTGGGAAGACATAAATAAACAATAGCCTGTGATAATATAAGGCAGTGATTACAAGAATATGCCAGTGTGATAAGATATAAGAAATGACCCCAATAACATGTTTAATTCACGCATGTTTAACGCATATTCTTCTCTCAGACTGAAAACACACGAAATGCCCAAGTATGAACAAAAGCACAATAAAAATGACTAAAAATAAAAACTTAATCTGGCATGTGGTTGTCAGTAGAGTGTTTTGGAGCAGATTTCAGAATTTGGCAGAAGAATTTTGACAGTTTTTTTTCCATATTTTTATAAAGGAAATTATCAGCCAATGAAAAATGTTGTTGGAACACTAGAAACTCAGCTTAATTTCCAAACATGAGGTCAGTTACAAACAGACTTCTGAATCAATGAATGACAGTGAACGTATAATGACTTCTCAAGCCTGTAAAGTAGAGCTGCAAAATGAATTGCGATAGAATCAACAGTCCAAATCATAATTAGCAAATTGCAAACTCAGACATTTTTTAAGGACCATAATTTCCAACGCAAACAACAAATCTCCTATGTTATTCTGCGTAAAAACTGCTAATTATGTTCTGAAATGTGACTCTTGTATTCGTTCACCCGTTCATATTTCGGTATTTTATCTCAATTCTTCTAAATGTGTTTAAAAAGTGAAATTTGAGCAGAATCCTATTATTGGAACAGAAATTGAAAATGGCATCGCAATGTTGGTGAGAAAAATCACACTTTGATATTTAGCTCGACTGTATATCGCAATAATTTTACATTTTGCGAGTTAAAAATACTAAGAAATCAGAATAGTTTTGCGTCCACTGTCAGTCTGAGAAACACCATTATGAGCCGAGGGCCAAATCGATAACAGTGTCTTCCTATTCAAGGTGCGGCTTTGACTTCTGCTAATACTAAGTGCTGCAGACTGCATGTTAAAAGTGCCTGTAGTTATGCCCTTATAGAGAAAAACATACAGCTAAAAGCACTTTATTGGAAAATCTATACGCAAACCAAATAGGCTTTTAAAATGCTAGACCTTGATGCTCTTGTACGGAGCTATTGACTTCAACTAAAAAAAATTACAATCTGAGTTAAAGGTCACGCATGTAGGACTGTTCTGGTCAGGGTTGTGCCATCTGCTCGTCTCCATGGTAACTGGATTGACTGGAATAACCCAGAATATAGCATTAAACCTACCGACCGCACATTGCATTATAGATGTTTACAGTGCTCAAAAATACCTCAAAAAACGCACATTCTCGCTGTGAGCGGGGTCGCCTCTTCGCAGATCTGACTTGTAACTTGGCTTGACGGCGGCGCTTGCTTGTCTCTGCGGAGATAAGACACATTTAATGACATACTGTGGAATATTCTAGTGCAATATACAGTACAACATCTCCATGGAAACGGGCAGATGATGGACCCACCCGAAAAGTAACATACAACTACCGTCTGTCCTCAAGACATGATGTAAATATTTAAAATGTATTAAATAGAATTGTAATGATTTATTCACACATTCAAGTTATTTGTTTTAAACTTTGGGTTGCCAGATCTTATGTCTAAAATTCAGATGATATGACAAGTCTAGTATAAATGGTCTGTTTTTAAACCAATAAAAAGACATGCTCCTGATATTACATTTATAACTCCAAGATTAACATACTTATTGACTTGTATTTATCTCTCATTAAGTATAATTTGATTTACTTTTATAATCTAGTATTTTTTTCTAGCCAACAAAGAACAAGTTTCCTCTTTTACCAATGCCGTTTAGTAACTTGTACATTTGTAATACTATAAAAATATACTCAAATATAACTGTAACCCATGGGGATTGTTTAGCTGCTGTGTAGATTTAAGGATGGAGGAAGCACTAAGCAACAAGTATTCAGAGGGAATAAGCTTTAAACCACATTGCTCTGCTGCCATCTCTTGGTCACACCAGGAAATTGCAACAATTCAGTAAGAACAACTTTTATTTTTTCAAGTGATGTCCAGTAACATATTTTCAGTTTTTGTTGCTAACTAAAAAGAACCATAACGTATTCAACACAAAACTGTTAAACAATACTATGGGTTAAAGTTCGAGAAGTGATGTGCAATTTTTATCCCCCTGCATTCACAAGTTCTCAAAAAAAAAAAGCCAGACATGTTAGCAAATACATAAAAAAGGAAATTATGCAAGAGTAGACAGTAGATCCCAAGATAAAGTTAGAAAAAGGTTTTGGTAGCTGCGATGTTCGCCTCAAAGCACAATGTTCAGACAATAATCTTACAATCATAAATTTTTACGTGCTTAATATTACTTAAAGGTGTACTATGCAACTTTCCTGTATTACTTTGCCTGTAATGTTCCACAGTATGGCTTTAAACATTACGCATTTGTTTAACCATAGGTGTTTTTAGAGTCAATAATACACCCTGAAAAATATAACCATACAAATACATTCTTACTGCCGAGCTGCCTCTCCACAGATCTGACCTGTAACTTGGCCAGGCAATGCCATACTGTGTAATATTCAAGAAAGCAATAGCATCTAATGACAGACCTCTTATGTGAGCATCTTTAATTTATGTGTTGTGACATTTTGATTCAGTTTTTATTGGCAGAACTTGGAGCAAAAGGACTGACTGGAATCCCAATTTACAATAAAATGTGCTGCCTCCATGGGGTCCAATTCTGCGTAAAAGCTGCTAACCCTGTAGTTCAAAAAAAAAGCCAGACATGTTAGCAAATACATAAAAAAGGAAATTATGCAAGAGTAGACAGTAGATCCCAAGATAAAGTTAGAAAAAGGTTTTGGTAGCTGCGATGTTCGCCTCAAAGCACAATGTTCAGACAATAATCTTACAATCATAAATTTTTACGTGCTTAATATTACTTAAAGGTGTACTATGCAACTTTCCTGTATTACTTTGCCTGTAATGTTCCACAGTATGGCTTTAAACATTACGCATTTGTTTAACCATAGGTGTTTTTAGAGTCAATAATACACCCTGAAAAATATAACCATACAAATACATTCTTACTGCCGAGCTGCCTCTCCACAGATCTGACCTGTAACTTGGCCAGGCAATGCCATACTGTGTAATATTCAAGAAAGCAATAGCATCTGAATAGAGAGACGCTAATGACAGACCTCTTATATGAGCATCTTTAATTTATGTGTTGTGACATTTTGATTCAGTTTTTATTGGCAGAACTTGGAGCAAAAGGACTGACTGGAATCCCAATTTACAATAAAATGTGCTGCCTCCATGGGGTCCAATTCTGCGTAAAAGCTGCTAACCCTGTAGTTTAAACCTCTGCAAACATGTCCTGAAATGCATGAGTTTCTTGTATTAGTTTAACTGTTCAGATTCCAGTGTTTTCTTAGATACGAATGCCCCCAGAAGTATTTAAATGTGCACGTTAGACTGAATCTTAAAAGGTCTTATATTACGCAAAACGGACTCTTGTTTAAGTCACGTTAGAATGCCGTTACCTTATCAAAAATATACCTGGAGATGTTTTTTTGTTTCATTCACATGTTTGAGCAAGTCTTTTTTATTAGTCTGTCTACATTTCCCAAGCTCAAAATGTCCCGTTCAACCTTGTGATGTCATGAAGTGGTAGTTTTCATGCCAACACCTGTTACATTTAACCTTTTTTTTTTTTAGTGCAGACAGGAAATTCGAGAGCACTTCCTGTATTACCGCATGACATCACAACGTAGAACAGAGTGTTTTCCGTTAAACTTTTAACTTCTTGAGATCTTTTTTTAAGACAATACAGTAATATGCATTTACCTTGTTGACATGTTTTGGTTGCTAGCTGCAAGCCATCCAACAAAATGAACTTTTTTTGTGAAATTAGAGTGTTTTCCGTTTGAGAAAAGAAGGCAGCCGGATTTGTGTGTGAATGTGTGAATGAAACAAAACACAACTCCAGTTTTTGATGATGAAACAACATAATGACATACAGTAGATCAGAAAATAGCGTAATATGACCCCTTTAATCTTAACACTACTGTCAAAAAAAATTCAAGTTGACATTTTTATGATCATTTTCCCCTAGTGCAGTTAAAGTCTTTGTATAATTAAAGAGAAACAGAGACAGTTAGAAGTATTTTCAATATTCTAAACACAACATTTCAAAATTCACTGCGGAATGCTGTCCAATGCGTCTGAATTACAGTAAATTGTCTGTTGAAGCTGGCTAATCTCGCTCTGATCTGCCTGTGTCGACATTATAAGCGGTAAACTATGAATAACTACGTTTTGACTTCCCAGACTTAAATTTGGCATGAGTAACGCGCTCTCCTCACACGCTGTCAAGGCACTCTGCTCTAAACTCAGATCCGCCGGCGTCGAGACCTCCATGCATTCCAAAGCTTGTCCGCAAATAGCCCCCGTGCTGGCTGACGTCAACATTGCGTCATTGTCCTCTGTCACCACCGTCACCTCCGTCCCTCCTTCTTGAATTAGCGCCTTCAGGCTTTCCAGCTCAGAGCAGATGAAGGTTTGGTCTTGCGGTCTGTGCAAAAACGCCTGGTGGAGCGAATTCGTCGAGTCGTCTGGACAGAGTTGCGTTAAAAGCACGGTTTGCGGTTCGAGATTGGCGTCTAAAGATTGCGACGTTGGGATCGGCTGCAAGTTGACCTGTTGTAGCATCGAGTTAACTACCATATTTTGGCTTTCTTCACTCAGCAGGACCATATTTGCTTTATTCGAACTTTCCACGTTAGAAAAATCTTGAGAAACGATGATTTTAAGATGTGCACTCCCCAAACAAGTTCCAATTGTTGTAGGAATTGTTGGTTGGTTGGATTGCGATGTTGTGTCAGGTATTAACGTAATTGTATTTGATTGTGTAGGCAGTTGTAGTTCCAGCATATTACTTTCTTTGTGCTGTTTTTTGTGACTTCTTAATGAATCTTCTCTCACAAAAGACGCGTCGCAAAAGTCACAGGAAAAAGCTCTTGCTGCGTCCAGTTTCGCTCTGTACCGCGAGCTAACCGGCTTTGTCAATTCGCAACTTTTATTCTTGCTCGCTTTACTTTTAGCAACATCTTCTGGTTTATCTCCGTGGACTTTTTTCTGATGGATGACCAAGTTGCTGCGCTGTTTGGATGCGAAGTTGCAGAATTCGCATTTAAAGGGTTTTTCGTCAGAGTGGATCCTTTCGTGGACTTTGAGTGCCCCCTTGCTGGAGCAGGAATAACTGCACTTGGAGCATTGAATAGCTTGTGTAGGCTGGTGGTCTCTGGCGTGCTGACGTAGAGCAGTCTTATTGGTGCATTTGAAATCGCATTGCGTGCATTGGAAGGTGTTGTCAGTGCCGTGTTTGATGTGGATGTGAGATTTGAGGTTTCCCTTCATAGCGCAGCGATATTCACAGAAGTCACATTTGTAAGGTTTTTCACCAGAGTGGATCCGGAGGTGGCGCTTCAGGTCAGAGTTGATTTTGAACTTGGCGTCGCACTGCTGGCACTGGAACGGAGCATCGCCTGCAAAAAAGAAACAAGAACAATATTTTTATATATTTGTTCATAAAATGCTGTGTACATTTATGAATTCTTCTTGTATTATGTAATTGGTGTTATGTTATAATATGTGACTGATGTGTGCCCTGTGAAACGCTGTTCCTTTTTAAATGTATTATTTGCACAGGATAAGAGCAACCTGGGGATGTCTGGTAATTTGCAAATTACTGCCCCACCTCTGTGTTACTTGCAGCGCAATCGCACGGGTTAAAAACAAAATCCTACTTTATTTATTTACTTACTTTACTTGATTATTATTTTACTGACACTCACACATTTGAAAGAGGTTGAAAGAGAAAAGAACAAGGAAAGAAAAGGAGGAGATAGAAAAGGTGAGAGGTTACAAAAACAAACACTGAGATGCAAATTCGCACAGGACTAGTATTATTACCGGATCTGTGTTTGCCAAAATATAGTGGGTAATTGGCAGTGGAATTTTTACTTTACAAATTATAGACATGGTGCATTCACACAGGATTAAGATCTCAGGCGTCCTCCGCAAAAATTACAAATCACCAAAGGTCCACTGGTGTTACTATTCCCGTGAAAATAGGACTTATGAAAACAAAAAACTAAATAACCAATTAAAATAAAACAGATGATTCCCATCTTGAGTGGACTCTGGCTCTATAGACTTGATTGCCATCTGTAAATAGATGTGCATCAGTCCTGGGCATGTTGATGGCTCTGTCTGCTGGCAGTTTTCAGATTCTAGAATGTCTAGGATGTCATTCTCCAAAATGTGGGGCAAGGGACAGATTTCCCTTTTGATTAAACTGCATTTGTCATGAAATATCAGAAAAAGTAAATTCATAAATGTCGAACCTGGTGTTTAATAACAACATTCATTTTAGCTGTCCCCATCTCTATTTCATAATATTGTCATTTAAAATGTTGTGATGTAATTTTTTACTTCATTTGTGCCAGAATACATGATGTGATGTTAATTATTAATGCATGAAGGATTCAGCAAGCTTGTGCCAGGAAATTGAACAAATTTAGGATCTTGATTGAGACTAATAATAATGCATTATATAGCTAAATCTAATGCATTTTTTACATGTAAACCATCATGTTTGTTTTGGCACAAACAGACCATGCGTTCATTATATAGCTAAATCTAATGCATTTTTACATGTAAACCATCATGTTTGTCTGATTGGTTAACACACTTAAATTGGGGAGACAGGTACGGTTCCAGATCAACTCGTCTTTGTAAACTTTTGTACTTTGTGTGGTACTGGCTGACCAGGTAACCACTGTGGAACCTGATATTTTCAATGGCCTCCCATCCAAGTACTAACCAGGCCCATCAAGCATTAACAAAGAGGTCTTGGCCACATACTGCAAATAAGAATTGATGTTTTTGACAACTCTACACAGGTTCATGTTGACTGAAGATTCAGCACATTCTATTATCCATAAACAACCAGGTAATCTACTAGAATGTGACTGAGTTTACTCATGGTATCATTAATCACGGCAGTAAGATTTGACTCATTTTGCAGTGTGGTTCTTTCCTCGCCCTTACCAGTGTGTGATCGCAGGTGCACGGTGAGCTGGCTGGAGTTGCGGCTGGCGTAGGAGCAGATCTGACACTTAAAAGGCCTCTCGTCGTAGTGGATTCTCATGTGTTTCTTCAGACTGCTGCTGTCGGCCGCAGCGTATGAACACAGTTTACATTTGTGAGGCTTCTCTCCAGTGTGAGAGCGACTGTGCATGTTCAGCTTATCTCTACGGCTGAAGCGCTTGTGGCACCGCTCACACTCAAACGGCTTCTCTCCTGTAGACACAATTAAATATATGTTAAAAAAAATAGAGAGTAATACTGTTAAGAAGACATAAATCCATGCCAAAACCTGTGTATATTAGGGGGTGAATTATACATTTTGTTAGAGGCTGAGTTAAACATTTTGTTAGTTGGTGAATTAAACATTTTATTCACAGTTATAATTCATATGTAACTTGATTGCATTGAACAGGCTGGACTTTGTATATTTTTTGTAATTTTTTTAACAAATCAACATTACATGCACACAGGTAATATCCTATATTGTCAAAACAAACAAACAAAAACAAGAGAGGGGATTTTGATCCAACAAGTGATTTCTAATAAATGACTAACTAAAGTTTGTAGTTTAAAGCAGTTCAAACTTTTTTCCTTATCTTGGAACACAGATGTCGAAGAGGGCCATAGACTGATGGTCAACACAGTGAACCATTCAGATAGGTGCACATAATAAAGGTTTAATTGAACCACTTCACCTTTATTCAGATTTTACCTTAATATCTCATATGTTTGGTCTGTTGCTACTGAGCTTATCATAAGAAAGAAGCTTTAAAATTGCAGTGAAAAGAATCGTATATTGGGGCAATTCTCCATAGAGCCCAAGGGTCAACAGAAATTGGTCTAAGGGCAGCATTTGACTCATAGTTTGGACAACCCTGGAAGAAATACATATAGGGTTCCCACTCTTTTTCACTGTCAAAATTTTAAAACGTTTCCATGACTTTTTCATCACGTGAAATCAAGTGAATTTTCCATGACTTGACGGCACCCTACATGTGTAGAAACTTTACTTTTATGGCAAAAATGAAATGTGAACCCTTTCCACTCACCTCATTGTATCATAGTTTTGAACATTCAAAATACTGTCAATGCATTTATTCTCATCTCTTTTAAACCAAAGACCTTATTGTGTCAACACACAATAAGGTCTTCAATAAGGTCCTACAGTGTTTCCCTCAGGACATGTGTTAGTCCAGGTGGATGGGGGGGTTCACCAGGACCAGACATGTGAAAATAATTAGAAGTAATCCTAATCAATTATCCTAATGAGAACTTAACGCTGTAGTTGCTTGAAAGAGATACTAAAATTTCATAACTTTTCCAGGCCTTGAAAATTACATTTTCAATTTCAATGACTTTTTCCAGGATTTCCATGACCGTGGGAACCCTGTACATAATACAAACTGCTCAAGACCTTTTTTTTATGAATATTGGTATTACTATAATACTATGAGCCTTCTACAATATCAGAAATAGTGTACACAAAGATTAATACTTACATCCCAGTAAATAACAGTCTTTAAAATTATACTAAAATATAAAGCAACTTACCAGTGTGTGTTTTAAGGTGCCTCTCCATATCTTTTTGGCCATACTGTGTTTTAAAAGTGCAACCTAAACATGACAAAAAGGTAGTAAAGTTATATAACCATTGAAACACTTTCCATTGCACAGTTCAGGGGCCGTTCTAATGAGTTGCAGGTTTGTTTTACAGGAAGTACAGTTTCCTACAAAAGCTCAGAGGGTCATAAACAGCGAGGCCCCACCTGAGAAGCAGCAGCTGTGTCTCTTTGAAGACAGCGCCGGTTTCACTTTTCTTTGAGCAGTTTTTTGGGTTTTGCTCGTGGACTTTTTGGCACCTCTCATGACGCAGGTTTTAAATGTTTCCTCAAAGACAAACTCCGTGTTGGGATCTGTGGATGACAAAGTACCTTATTTACAAACAGGCATCACATGGACAATTTTTCTGATATGTGACAATTAAATGCCTTTTTTCCCATTAAAAAAATCATATCATATTTAGTTTCAATTATTAATCGCTATAAGATCCTAATTTGTCACTGTTCTCAATCCCATAAACAGAACCTTAAAGAGCTCTGATATTTTATGAGAGTCAAGTTTATCATTTTATCAAGTTTTTGTTACAGCCAGCAATAAATCCAATAATGCATGATTTTGAATAAAAATTTTGTCATTGAAATTTTCTTTTTACTTTTTCAAACCAGGATTCAGTTCACAATGCTGAGAGAGAAGACTGATATATGAAACTGCTGTATTAATAGACACTCTTTTAAGACATATTTATAAAGCTCTAAACAACCAGATTAGCAAACAAGCCCCCACTCCATCATTTGTTTATAGAGAACAATAAATTATTGCAGCTTTTGCAATTTGAGAATTTCAACACTTCTACTACAGATACTTCAAATTGCAACTTTGATTTATATTTATGTATGGTCCAGCTCTAATTTCCATAGAGTTACATTTGGGGAAGTAAAAAGAAAGGAGGAAAGAAAGAAAACAAAATAGCTTTAACAACAACAATTTAAACTGCTGAATCATTACTGGAGTCCTTTATTCGCCAGTAACTAGATATGCTCCAGTCCACATGAAGGAAAAGTAAAAACTGAGAAGTGTTTTTTTTATATTTGGTTGACACCTGCTGAAAAGGGGTTTTATTTTTCATAATTTAATTCAAACATAAATAAACAAATAAAAACAGCTATTAAATTATTTCTGTTGCTCAAAATTCAGCACAGATCCTTATATTTATATCTCTTTACTCTTGCATTTTTAAATGGGCACTTTAATACTTTTACTTTTTTCATGTGATGTGATACTTTTACTTGAGTATTCTATTTGATCCATTATCTGTACTTTTTTTTGAGTTACAAAATTCAGTACTTCTTACATCTCTGCTGCTAGCATTGAGTTATCAAGTCATGTTCCATATCAATATTTCATTCTCTGAAGTAAAAATAGTCTGTTATCAAGTGTATCATATTTAAGCTCAATATTAGAACAGTGTTTTTAAATGTATACCTGTATGGATAACATAAGAAGCCAAAAGTATGCTCTTAAACACTTTATTCCCCAATATGCTGTTGCTATAATCTCAGGACACATTGTTGGTACTGTTACCTGTCAGGGCGGCTGTAGAAGAGGCCACAGTGTCTGAGGACAGTAAAGCACACTCATTTTGCTTATGAGCCTGAAATACATCAAGATTGTTGAACTGTTGTTTACAGAATCCACAAATGTGAATATCTGGGCTCACTTCTAACACCACTGAATGAACTGTAAAGAGATGTAAAACGAAATAAGTGATCACAAAGTAGTAAATATATAAAAGCTTCATTGCATACACGGAAAAAGCCAGTAAGTGCAGTATTAACTTACACCTTACCTTCAGTGTTGTAAGTAGCCATTGCTAGCTTATTTTGCTAAATCAACTCATTTTAGAATCATTTCCATTGCTCACGAATTGGAGCTCCTTTCAAAACGTCAATACAACATTTTTAACTCAGAGAAGCGTATAATCTTCATCGCTAAACGTTCATATTGTAGAATTCAAAGAAATGGCAAAACAATTGACAACAAATAGCAGTCAAACCACAGTGGTTTACGACAGAAAGCACATGTTTGCGGCAGCGGTAGTGCTAGTGGGTGATGTCGGATGTTGCCTTCAAGGGACATAGGAAAAGTTGAAACTAACATATTTAACACTGAGAAAAGCATACTTACTTAGACTTAGATTTAGATTTAGACAGACTTTATTGATCCACAATGGAGATAACTCAGCAGCTCACACGTCACATTATATTACAATAACAAAGACGTTATAAAAAGATGTTTAAAAAAGGTAAT
>JACN01120888.1:0-17097 GCA_000787155.1 Scartelaos histophorus | reverse complement strand
ATATGGTGACAAAACCATAAAACCATGCGAGGCTATAGTGCCCATTTATATGTGTCCATTTTCAAAGATGGCTGCCATGTTTTTTTCATTTTTTTTCAAGCCAGCAGGTGTCCACCTCATCTTCTCAATGAGCAAGAAACTCATAAGATCATCAAACTGGGACTAATGTGGGTCCAACGGGGTCCAAATGTGGGTCAAATGTGGGTCAAACTGTGACCAAATGGGGTCCAAACATGGGCCAAACGGGGTCCTAACGTGGGGCAAACGGGGGAAATGTGGGTCTCAATGAGCAAGAAACTCATAAGATCATCAAACTGGGACTAATGTGGGTCCAACGGGGTCCAAATGTGGGTCAAATGTGGGTCAAACTGTGACCAAATGGGGTCCAAACATGGGCCAAACGGGGTCCTAACGTGGGGCAAACGGGGTTGAAATGTGGGGCAAACGTGGGGCAAATGGGCTCCAAACGTGGGGCAAATGGGCTCCAAATGGGCTCCAAACGTGGGGAAAATGTGGTCCAAACGGGGTCCAAACGTGGGACAAATGTGGTCCAAACGGGGTCCAATCGTGGGGGCAAACGTGGGCCAAACGGGGCCCTAACGTGGGGCAAACGGGGTTGAAATGTGGGGCAAACGTGGGGCAAATGGGCTCCAAACGTGGGGAAAATGGGCTCCAAATGGGCTCCAAACGTGGGGCAAATGGGCTCCAAATGGGCTCCAAACGTGGGGGAAATGGGCTCCAAATGGGCTCCAAAAGTGGGGCAAATGTGGTCCAAACGGGGTCCAATCGTGGGGGCAAACGTGGGCCAAACGGGGTCCTAACGTGGGGCAAATGGGGTTGAAATGTGGGGCAAACGTGGGGCAAATGGGTTCCAAACGGGGTCCAACCGTTTACTCTTACGTTTTCAAACAGGTACTTTAATTAGGGGTGTAACGGTTCATGTATTTGTCCTGAACTGTTTCGGTACGAGACGTTCGGTTCGGTTCAAGTCTGTGCACGAGTGAGTTTGCGCAATTTCTGTGTGTTTATATTTCACTAGAACATGAGCAGCTCCAGGAGGCTCGACTTCTCCAACACGATAAACCCACAGAACAGACTCACCATGAGCAACACCACAGAAACAACCGAGAATCACTGAGTCTATGTATATATATGTATAGTTTATGCAAATGAGCCGTGCGGTTATAAGTTTTGTTTCTGTAAAAAGTAAACTAATGTCCACAAAGCTGCAGTAAACACATTAGAATCTCAAACGGGCTGATGTGGCTCTGTAGTGGTTATGGATTATATCTGAAGTTGAGTTTATTTATGCAGAAGATTTTAATTAATAATCTGACGCATTGTATGACGTTGTATGAACAGGTCTTACTGGCTTTACTTTTTTAATTAATTATTATTTTTTTTTCAATATTTCATACATTTATTGCTTATTTGAGAATATTTTATTTAACTTATGAGTATTACCAAGCAGCACTTTTCATTTATATATATATATTAAAACAAATTGTTGGTTTAATAAACACACAAATAAACAACAAGAAAATGGTTTTGCATTTTGTTCTCAAACTGAACAGCAAACGAAGCGACCCGTGAGCTCAAAACCAAAGTATGTACCCGACCAAGACCAAATTTAACACTTTTACTTACATTTTTGCTTCTGTATTTGCACTGTGTAACTTTTTATTTGGGGTCCTTTACCTGCTTTTTTGATGAATATTTCCTATTTTATAGCTCAAAAATTCCTATAAAAACAAGTGTTCTGACTGTGAGCGGGGTCGCCTCTCCACAGATCTGACCTGTAACTCCATCTGGTTCAGTCCTGAAGATAGAAAAGTTTAATTCTATAAAAAAAAAACAACGCAGCACTTCTGTACTTCCAGTCTAATGAACTGTGTGTTTTATGGCTTTATTTATTTATTTTTATCTTTATTTGTGCCGGGAGGTGGACCGCAAACCATTCCTCATTTACAACCCGGTCCCTATAAATATATTTGATAGTAAAATGAAAAACTGTGACATGGTTTGAGTCTCTGACCTGTGAATGTCGCTGTTGTTTTCCAGGAGGTGGAGGGAACAGAAAAGGAAAGAGTAAGAAGTGGAAGCAGATGCTGCAGTTCCCCCACATCAGTCAGTGCGCAGACCTTCGCCAAACCATCGGTGAGGATCATTTCTTCTTCTTCTATCTACAGATATTGAATTCATAAGAAACTCGGGATGAGACGAGACAAAATCACCACTAAATGAGCTCACGGGCTCGTTCTCCCACGTTTTTACATTTAGATTGGACCAAAAAAGGCTTAAATTCGTTTTCAGTAACGTTTCTTGAGAAGCTGTTGCACCAAAAATCGCGCTACGACATAAAAAATAAACCGTAAATGTCGTAAAGCCAAAATTATGAACTTAATCTATGGAAGATGATTTGTTCCATCAGATTTTGAATTTTAAACACCACTTTTTTTATTTTTTTAAATCTGAAAAAAGATGTTTGAATTATTTTTATTCAGAATTTTAGTTGCTGAAATATTAAGTGTACTTTTTCAGTATGTTTCAAATTCAAAATAAAAATGTCATCTTTAGATATTCAGTGTGTATTTCCAAGCCCTGAAATTTAACAGTTAAAATTCAAAGTGTAAAATTCGCAATGAAAAATTTAGCAGCAAAGGTCCAAGATGCCAAGGCAGAAGCAATCGATCCAGAGTGAGTGAGGAGCACAGAGGCTGTTTCCTAATGGTTCTCATCTGTGGGCGGGGTTTGAGGCTTGGATGAGGCTAATTCTGACCAATCAGATCTCTTCACTGCACCATTTCCTGTTTGTTACTAAATTAGATCGTTTCACTTTGGATCGATTGCTTCTGCCTTGGGATCTCGGATCATTCCTGCGAATTTTTTTACCGTGAATTTTACACTTTGAATTTTGACCGCTGAATTTAAGACTCAAAAATGTCTATGCGGAAGGTGAAATTTTAATTTTGAATTTGAAACACTTTGAAAATGTACACGTAAAATTTCAGTGATTAAAATTCTGCATAAAAATAATTCAAACGTGTTTTTTCAGAGCTACAAAAATTCAAAGTGAGAAATTCAACGGCGTTTCAAATTCAAAATCTGACAAAACAAATTATCTTCCATATGAATCACATTTATTTATTATGAATTATGTTAAAGCTCGTCTTGTTTCGTGTTTCGTCTCATCTCTGTCCAGTTGTTTTGAAGGATAAATAACATTTGCGTTGCACAATTGCATCTCTTGTGTAATAAGTTCACTGCGTTTTAGCGAAATAAGTGTCATTTTCCGTCCTCACCAGTGTTGGAGAAGTTCATTTTCTACAAGAACTAGTTCAGAGTTCACAATTGTTTATAGATCACAGGGGTGTGAGTCTGATGATACAATACTTATGACCTGCATTTTACGATTCGATATATCACGATACTAAAACACAAAACGATATATTGTGATTTATCCATAATTACTTCTATTAACTGCACCTTCACGAGAACACAACTGTATGAAATATAATGCAGAAAATGTTCAGAACAGTGAATATAACTCATGAATTTGTGAAAAATATTGATTCAGATGCATTTTAAATTGATGTATCACGATATATCACTGAATCGATTGTTTTTTACACCTCTATTAGTTCATAGCTTGTTCATAGTTCCAAAAAATGAGCTAGTACTTAGTTTTTTTCCCTCCCAATACATTTCTGCGATCTTTTCTAATTATTTTATCAGTTTTAACAATGAAACGACGTGTTATATTTCATCCTCAGTCAGTAGGATTTGGAGAGAGCATTTGTCTTGTTTGTTTTTTTGACTTTTGCTTTTATTTGCTGCTTTTTTGTCTCATCTTGTGGTTTGCGTTGTTGCCAGATTGGACGTTTTTTCCCCTAAATATTAAGACGTCTTGACCGTGCGTCTTCGCCGGGTTTTCGCTCGGAACCCCAAAGAAACCTGGCGCCCCTAATGAACGTGAAGTTAAACAGATGGAGTCGAGTTAATGTTAAAGTATCGGTATCAGTATCGGAACTGAAAAAGCTGGATCAGTGCGTCCCTAATGTAATAATAGAGTATTACATTAGGGATCCAGCTCGTAGACCTCATGTCTCCTCTGAGCTCGGAGACTGTGGTTTAAACTCACTTAAAGGTTTTGCTCTTTATCTTCATTTGTTACTAGAGATATTTTATTTACCGATATATAAAGCCGATATTTGGACTTTTTAGTGTCTCAGCCATCGGTTTTAAACCACCAACACAGGCCGATATTTAGTTTTAATTTGGTTTGTGGTGAAAAAACAGCTGCGAGTGACTTTTTTGCACATTTAAATCACATTTTTGGCCTACATATTGACCCAAAATATCGCCAAAAATTAAATTACCAGCCTAAACATGCTTTTTTTTAATGTGCGAATGAAACAAAAACGCAACTCCAGGTAGATTTATGATGAGGAAACACAATTTTAACGCAGATCAGAAAGCGGAATGGAAGATTTAACATGAAATTCTTCAAAAATGACATGAAAACTAGAACTGTGATGAGGAAGTAAACAGGAAGTCTGAAGAAAAAGCCCCATCCATCATTTACACTGTATTCCTCAGTAGTAAATACAGTATATTCAGTCTTTCACATGTTGCCTTCACGCTCACTGGGGTTTTTCCGTGTGATAAAGTGTTTATTACTTGAAGGCTGTCATATTTTCTTATTGCATTTCCTGCTGCAGTTCACAATACCGGCCTTTGTGCGATCAGAAGTGCTGGCGTATCTCTAAACTCGGACGTCCACGTTGTGACAAAGGGGCCAGTATTAGCTGCTAGTAAAATGTTTTTATAATGCGTTTGCTGTGGGCCGTCACATCACACCGAGCCACGAGATAAGACGCCGCTCTGACGTGGACGTGTTTTATTCTGATTTTTGCTTCTGAGCTCGTCTTGTTTTTTTTAATCTCCTGCGTTGTGCAAAATTGACTCATGTGAACTTTCGGTGGTGTCATCGTGTTGTTACTTCATCAAAAAACACACATCCGGAGTCGCGTTTTGTTTGAGTTACACTTTGTTATTTGGCTGTGCGCGTCGCCAAAGCTCGAAACGCCCCGCTCCACTTCGTGATGTCGTGAAATGAAGGTGTTTAAGTTCAGGAGAGGCGGACAAAATGATTCTAGTGAAGGTGCGTTGGGTTTAAAAACCACAGTGGAGCACTTCCTGGTAAGGTGCATCATGTGGTAAAACATCCTGGAGGGTTAAAAGTTGAGAGTTGTTTCTAACCCAAAAAAAGTGTTATTTTAAAAGTTAAGTGGGGGTTCGAGTTGGCATAGTTTAAGTTAATTCAACTTCCCTTAGTGTTAATTTGCCGCCCAAACTCTCACCAGAAAACACTACTTTGAACCAGTTTTGTACATTATTTTTGTTAATTTAAGATGAAATTAAGTGTTAAAATAAAAAAAACCATCTGCGTGTTGTTTAGCAAAATCAGGATAACTCTACACAGTGTTATTCATCCACACAGAGCCTGAACTCTTTTAAAGCCAATCTAAAAACTTTATTTAGAAAAGCAATAAGTATTAGTATTGTTTTATTGTAGTACTCAGATTCAATGGAATGAAAAGTGCACTATAAATAAAATGTACTATTATTATTATTATTATTACTCTCAAAATGTGAATATAACTCTTGATTTCGGGGTTAAACAAGAACATTGGTCCAGTGTTACTTAATTAACATTTCCAAAAATGTTAAATTAACTCGGACTCATATAAACCCTGAGAAAAAGTTGAAATTGATTACGTGAGAGTCAATTTTAACACTCCAATATGTTGTGTTTTTTTGTTTCTTTCGTACCGTTTAACACAAAAATTCAACTCTAGGTCTGTTTGTGAGGAGGAAATAACACCATCATAGAGATCAGAATCTTAAAACTGATATTCACAGTTTGTTTTGTTGTTGTGCTGATCATAACAGATATTTCCACACCAGACCAAGTTACAGGTCAGATCTGTGGAGAGGCGACGCCGCTCAGTCACAACACTGTATTTTTTATTTTTTTTGGTATTTTTGAGCTATAAAACCTCCTGTAATTGAATAAACGTCAAGTAAAGTTGTTTAATGTCGCACTGTGGAACGTTCTAAGCAGAGCAGCGACATCTCCACTGAAACAAGACGGTGATAAAACCCGGAAGTGTCTTTGTTGCACCAGAACTCGTGTAGATTTGTGGGCAAACGCTCGAACCGCTGAACCACTGGCAGCCAAAGCCTTTACGCCGTGACTCTTGTATCTCGCAATCGCCCCATGACCCCAAAAAAAATCCCGAATCTCTCTGCATCTCGTTTTTATCGCTGCTTATCACGTTATATCGTGTTGTGTGAGCTACTGCGTCCGAATAATTCCCCTTTTTGGACGGTTAAAGTTTGTCTTAAGTCGTGTCTTTGCTGCGAGTGCATTGAGCGAGGGCAGAATGTTGCTCAAGTCCCCGGAAACTGTGGCGTGGACTCAAAGAGGAAGTCTGAAGGCTGCAGAGAGCACGTTGTTGGCTTTCAGTTCCAACTCACACGGTTCGCTGTGCTCAAATTTCAAGTTTCTATGAAAAGACCGAAAAAACTTACAGATTTCTATATCGTAATGAAATAATACTCATAATTTCTCATCACGAGCATAATGGGGGTTGCGTTTTGTCTAATCCGCACATGCTTTCAAACTGGAAACACTGTGTTCCACCTTGTGATGTCACGTGGTGAAACAGGAAGTGCTCTACTGTGTTTTTAAACTCCACACTCCTTCACTAGAATCATCTGGATCATATAATTTGCCCTCGAATCGCCAATCTCTTCTAAACTAAAAGGTTAAACGTAGTCGCTAACGTGAAAACTGCCACGTCATGACATCACGAGGTGGAATGGAGCGTTTTGAGCTTTGGATGGATTCATAATAAAGGGTTACTCGAATTCAATTCAACTCCAGGTGCGTTTTTTTGAGGAATTAACAGCATTATAACATGGACTGAAGTCAAAATAAGTTCACTTTTTACCATCTACATCGAACAAAATAGCGTTTTACTGTCCAAACATCAGAAAGTGCACAGTTAGCATGCAAGTTATTAACTCTGGACTCTGGATTAAGCTCAGAATGCACAAAGTAAATGAGAAATATCACTGGAACCCTGCAAACTATTTAAAATTGGCAATTTTTTTTACATTTTTAAGACCAAAAGATAAAAGAGTTATATTTTAGTTAAATGTTATTTTAAGTTTTGTGTTTATTATCGTCATTAAGACTTTTGATATTTTTGAAATTTTGAATATTTGAAATTTCCCTGATTTGTGAAGTCGCAGGTAAAAGTCTGGAGTCTCATGTCCTGTTTTTAACTCAATAAATCTAGACTGAAAACAGTAAAAAAATCAGGTACAACACTTTTAATTTGCCTTAATATTGCATAAAGACAATTCTGAACATAAAATAATAGGATTGGTGATGGTAACTTATTATTTATTTGTTTTATCTTTAACAAAATCCAGGCGATGCTATGACAGTGCATTGGAACGGTGCTTAAAAGTGTCTGTAAATGTTCTGGCTTCGAGTCAAATATCACACAAAAGACAAATGGAGCGTAAAATTAAACAAAAGGGCAGAGTATCTGTTTACTCTCCTGTCTGGGAAATCACAATCTGCCTCTGTCTCATTTGAATCGCTTTAGTTATTGATATATTTGCTAATAAATGCAATATTATCCATTATTTTGTGATACGTCTTACATAGTTTTGGACTCAGGACATTGTCGCCGTCTCGCAACAGTGAAAAACAACTGTCACGGCGCGTTTCAGTTTCAACAGTGTAACGATGAGTCAGCTCATCTCGTCTTTATTCTCTTTTCGTCACAAGTTCTCGGTTTGAACAAAACAAACTTTAGGCCCAAAACTTCTGGAGCTGATTCACTGATGAAACCTGCAGAATGTGATTATTATTAAGAAAGAGAAACAGCTCCAGCCCTGCTCCTGCCTGCTCCTGTCTGCTCCTGCCTGCTCCTGCCTGCTCCTGTCTGCTCCTGCCTGCTCCTGCCTGCTCCTGTCTTTCCTCTTTCACTTTATCCATTTCTAACGTCCTAATTCATTATTCACCTCGCTGAGTTTGAGCTTTTCACGACGTTCGGAGTTGAGTTTTGTCGTCATGGTAATGCTAACATCAGCTAGCATGCTAACAGCACATTTCCTGCTGGGGGTATCGGCCCGATGCTTCCTCCTTATGCTCGTACTTGTTAGATATTTGTCGAAACCACTATGACACAACATAACAACAGTGTTAAGGTTCAGTTTCCGAATAAACGAGTTTCCTGGTGAAGAGAAACCATGAAACTGTTTCATAAACAAGTGACTGAAACCAGGTTAAATAAAGAGTTTTGTTTCTGTAAAACTTCAACAAACGTACAACAAACATGTTCTGTACGTGTTTGTATCTTTAACAAAATGCAGGCGATGCTATAACATGCATTAAATGTGTCTGTAAATGTCCTCGTTTAGAGTCAAATATCACACAAGACGAATGGAGCGTAAAATTAACCACAAAAGGGTGAAATCACAATCGAGACTTCGCACTGTCATGTGACTCCATAGCAATGGTAACTACGCCGCCATGACACCTGCAGATCCAACATGGAGCTGAACAGAACGAGCGTGTTCATCTCCACTAATATCTGAAATCTCCAGATGAGCCGAAAAACCACCTGGAAAAGCTCAAATCTCTAATATGGATCAAACAATGTGACACCAACTTCTACTTGATCTTCGTGACCAGGAGCTTCACCAAAGACCAGATCAAAATTTAGTTCAGGTTTCAGGCTCTTTCTCTAAACTTTCAGGCTCATAAATTCTTCTTTGCTCCTGTAGCAGCGTCTTGATTCTCCAGGATTTCATCTCCAGAAGAGAGAGTTCTGTTTGTGTTTGTGTCCAGGTCCTGGTCACATTTACAGTCTGAGTTTCAGTATAAACTCTGTTTTCAGACTCACATAGAACCAAGTCACTCGCCGCAGGACCCACAATTTCTTTATTAACAATCACGACTTCTACAATTAATCACTTTTTCTGAGCGGATCTTTCTAACGTTCACGAGGATCTTTTCGTGTCCGATTCTTTCGAGGTTCGGTTCAGTCTTGGTTTCATGTCGTACGTCCCAGTCTGGGTTCACTGCATCATAAACTGGTGCAGGTTTTCCTGGATAAATGAATGACATTTTAGTTCAGTAAGTGTTTCTTTCATTATATCAGACATTAAATAACCATTTGAAATCTTTTCAGTTTATGTTTGCTCGCCATAATTCTCGTCTTTTTCTGGATAATTCCCTTGTTTGAGCTCCTGATGAGTCATTTCTAGAGGAACAGTGAAGATGTTTTGGTGATGCTCCTGAACGGTCACATGACCCGCCCGGTGTCATGGCGGCATAGTTACCGTTGCTATGGAGTCACGTGACAGTGCAAAATCTCTATATGACTCTATATCATTTTAATCGCTTTAATTATTGATATACTTGCTGATAATTGCAATATTATCTGTTATTTTAAATATATACTTAAATATTTAAAGAGCAGTGGACTTATCTTGACCTCAAGAGCTGCTTATAAAATAAATCTGTACTGGGGCAAGACACATTTAGATCAAAGAAGAAGAGGGAAAATATTGAATACATTTTTTTTTTAAATTTAGAGTCTTGTTTTTGGGGAAGTTTTGAGATCAGAAAGTTGTAGTGTTGTTGTGATAAATTGTAACTCAAACTCCTGACCTGAACAGAAGACTGAGGCTTTTGTGTTTGAGCGTTTTTTAAAATCTAATGAGGTTTCAGTTTCACCTTCAGGATATTTCACTGAACAGAGAAAGTACTTAGCGATTTGGTTTATTAAATTTTAGTTCTTTATTTACGATTTATAGCTTTGTCTCTTCTGTGCTTATCGTATTAGGAACTGGAATTTATTTACAGACAAAATTGCGAAATAAAAAAATGAAGGATCATGTCAAGCGAATATTTTAAGATCAAAATGTGGAGGCCACAGCAGCAGTTACAGACCGAGATATGACGGTTTTCTAATGCTGTGGTTAGCAGATTAGCTATGTCCATTTATAAACTGTCTGTGAACTGCAGAAAAGGAAGTAATATCGTCTTGTAGTTTTAATTAGCCTTAAACTACGTATTATGCTAAATTTACCTTTGTGAGCATCATTAAAACAAACCTGGACTTGTATTTAGCTCCATCCAGACTCATTTTCAGCATTTAAGGCCTTTTTACTCGGCCTCAGATTTGACTCCATTTGAAATTTCCCCGATTTGTGAAGTCACAGGTAAAAGTTCAGAGTCCTGCCCTGTTGTTAAATCCATAATTCATTGTCAGACTCATTATTTCGCTGTCAAATCTTGTTATATTAATGTGTAGTATTTCGGTTTTAAAGCAATTAGGTAAAACTTTGTCTCACCTCAGTACAGATGTATTAAAATCCGCTCTTAGCATGCTAGTTGTTAGAAATGCAACACTATTAGATGAGACTGTGGTGTCCTCCCCATATTTTAGATCAGACTTCAGCTTTCGGGTCACAAACGAACCATTTTTTGACTCTGATCGGCCAATTTTAAGCTAATTTGGAATGAATAAATAAACATGTTTTATAATTTTACCTCATGCATGGATTAAAGCTGCATTGACGTGTTTTTAAAGACATTTTTTGTAAGGCAACCTCACTTTTTCATGCTTAGCCATAACATAAACTCTTACCAGGGCATCAAAACAATGAAATTTACTGTTTTTTATGAAGAAACACAGTGAACATTATGCAGAATTGAGTTCAACATTTGCAGTATTTTCTGTTTCTCACGAGGCCCCATGGAAAAAATAACTGTGGACCCGTGCTCTAAATCAAACTGAGCAATACATTTGTAATAAAAATAACTCTTTTGTATAATCTTAAATATATAGAAGCTATTTCCTGTTTAATTTAGGCTGAAATACGTCTGGACTATGTAAGTTGTCCATTAAGACATGCAGTAAATTAATAAAGGCGTTTTATTTTAACCAGTGAGTTCCTTGGGTTTTTTTGCATCTTTAAATTGACTTCCCTCCCCCAAAGTGCACCACTGTTTTCTATCCACTGTGTATTATCCTTTGAAGGTCTTATTTTGAAACCTTTTTTTACATATAAGCTATTTTATTTCATCTTCAATCAGTCCAAAGTGAAATACTCAATCCAAAAATGTTATTATATGTATTTTTACCAAAGTGTTGCCTGAGCCTCTGTTAAAAACCTGATGGAAAGACTAAAGTACGACAGCTCTGTGCCCTGAAAGTTGTGAAAAACGATTAGAATCTCGTCATGGGGAATAATTCGGACACTTGCAACGTTTGAGGAAAATGAGGAACAAGTTTGAACCTTTCCCCAAAAAGTTTCAAATGAACCAGTTCCGCTTTTCACTTTTTAAGATGATAAAATCAAGTGGAGCGAGAACGATCACACCGTGTTTATTTATGATACGCACTCGCCCACTGAAAAGATCAGGGAGGGAACAGCAGAACTGAACCAGGACTGAACCAGGACTGAACCAGGACTGAACCAGGACTAAACTAGAACTAAACCAGAACTACAGCTCCAAATGTAACACAACAGGATAAGCTAAAACTGCA
Source organism: Scartelaos histophorus (assembly GCA_000787155.1). Taxonomy (NCBI): domain Eukaryota; kingdom Metazoa; phylum Chordata; class Actinopteri; order Gobiiformes; family Gobiidae; genus Scartelaos; species Scartelaos histophorus. The sequence goes on along the minus strand of JACN01120888.1, from coordinate 5,452 downwards.
TTGTGTAACTTTTTTCGAGGAGGGTCCGTCTGACGCTTTTCTCCCTGTAGATCTTATTCCTTTGTCTGGAATGTTCCGCAGTACGTCATTAAACCCTTCTATCTCCACGGAGACCAAATCAGACCAAGTTACAGGTCAGATCTGTGGAGAGGCGACGCCGCTCACAGTCAGAATCCCTGTTTTTTTTTTTAGGTGTTTTTGAGCTATAAAACCAGCTGTAATTGAATAAATGTTAAGTCGAGCTGTTTAATGTCGCACTGCGGAACATTCTAAGCAGAGCAGCGACATCTCCATAGTAACAAGCAGGTGACGGACCTCTAAAACAGAAAAGTTACACAATGCACCTTTAAAGTAGAATATACTTTAGCAGCAAGTATGGATAAGACAAATTTGTGAATTTTTGTTCCGATTTCATTTAGTTTTTTAGGCTTATTTCTGGTTTAATCCTGGTTTAGTATCATTTTTAGGACAGAAATCAGAAAGCCAACATTCTCCGCTAATATGAAACGAAGCACAAAAAGCAAAGATTAAACTGTAATCTCTTAACTTTACGATGCAGATAAAAGGTTTTATTTACAGCCCTTTTGGCATTTTTACAGTTTTAACCATAAAATAATGGAAAATTCTCACTGGTTTCATGTTCATTTAAAGGTAACTTTTTGGTTTGGGATCCCTCACCTTTTTGTTTCTATTGCTGTGCCTGGTATGTTCCACAGTATAACATTAAATATGGAGGGTTATTTGTCCCTTCAGATGATTTTGAATTTTAAATATCGCTGAATTTCTAACTTTAAAAATTACTCAAACATGATTTTTAAGTGTTAAAAAATGTATTGCGAATTTTTGTTGCTGAAATTTTAAGTTTTTATATGTTTTAAATTAAAAATAAAAGTTCGCCTTTTAAATATTTAGCACAAATATTTTCAGACTCTCAAATTCAACAGTAAATTCAGAGGGGGTAAAATTCACAGAGGAAAAATTTCACAGCAAAGGTCCAAGATGCCAAGACAGAAGCAATTGATCCAGAGTGAGTGAGGAGCACAGAGGCTGTTTCCTAATGGTTCTCATCTGTGGGCGGGGTTTGAGGTTTGGATGAGGCCAATTCTGACCAATCAGATCGCTTCACTGCTCCATTTCCTGTTTGTTACTAAATTAGATCAAATCACTCTGGATCGATTGCTTCTGCCTTGGCATTTTAGATTTTTGCTGCGAATTTTTTTCACTGCAAATTTTGACTGTTGAATTTGAGAGCCTGAAAATATTTGAGCTGAATATTTAAAAGGCGATTTTTAAAATACAGAATCTGAAACATATACACTTAAATTTTGACCAACTAAAATTCAGAATCAAAATAATTCAAACATGTTTTTTCAGAGTTAAAAAAAAATTGAAATGTGAAATTCGATGGCATTTCAACTTCAAAATTTGATGGAACTAATTATCTTCCATATTAAACAGCTCTACTTTATGTTTTTTCAATTACAGTTGGTTTTATAGCTCAAAAACACCTAGAAAAACAGGTGTGAGCGCGGTCGCCTCTCCACAGATCTGACCTGTAACTTGCTCTGGTTTGGTTTCTGTGATTTTAAAAAGGTTTAATGCCATATTGCGGAATATTCCAGACTAAAATAAATCAAATACACAAAACAAACGGGCAGTTGTGTCCAAGGAAAGTGAATTTTTAGGACGAGCGTGAGGAGGAAGTGGAGGGCGGGACTCTTGAGTAACTCCAGGAAGCCGGTTCACTTCCTGGTTCAGATCTTATGTCATGTTCAAATGACACACAAATGTTCTTCCCAATTTCGACATGGATCTTATGCAAGGCAAATCTGTTCAAACAAGAGGCTTTTTTGGCCCAAGGACAAATGGAGAAACACACGTATGGCGCAAGCTGCTTGAAAAAAAAATCTAAATCTATACAGCACAAAGTCAAGTTTTTTAATTTAATGTTTTGTTTGGTCATTGACAGAAAAAATTCCCAGAAAAACAGGCGTTCTGACTGAGCTGGGTCGCCCCTTCACAGATCTGACCTGTAACTCCTCTGGTTTGGTCTCCATGGAGATTTAGAAGAAAGACTTAATGCCACACTGTGAAACATTTCAAGCAAAGCAATAACATCTCTATGGAGAAAAGCTTTGACGGACTTTCCACCAGAAAAACACACACTTTTAACTTCATTACTCAGGAAGTGTTGTTATTTATCTGTTTATTTTTTTATAATGTTTTAAATTTATTCAATAGTTAACCAGGTAAGTCAATTAGTAAGTCAAGAACGGCTTCTCATTTGCAAAAAATTATATAAACGAATATTAAACAGCACAAGCAGAAAACATTCACACGTCAGTCTTAACATGAAACAGAGAAACATTTGCAGATTAGAGATATAAAAGTGTTAAAAGTTCGTGCAATGATCTCATAAAGTTGGCCACGTACAAGTACCGTGTTTTCTGGAGTATAAGTCGTCCTGTTTTGCATAGTTTGTCCGGGGGTGCGACTTATACTCCGGAGCGACTAATATGTGAAATTATTCACACGTTATTATATCAGTTTGTTTGTTATTTTCAGTGGATTTAGTGACTTGGAGTAATATTGATGCTTTGGTAAACTTGTTCTTTATGCTATAGTTATGTGAATAATTGTTAGTTTGCTACGTGAACACACCAGACACTTCTGACAGTTCGTTGTCTGGGCAGCTGAATGTGTTACGTTAGCATACGTTAGGGCTGCACGATATATTGAAAAAATATCGTCATCGCGATAATGGCACGTGCGATATCCACATCGCAAAGATGCGCGATATTTTTTAATTGTTTTATGTGTAAATCGTGAGTTTATTGCGTTCTGGAGTTCACAATTCCGACGCGCCCTTAAACGTAATGTTTTGCTAGCTAGAGCGAGCGCGTGGACTCGCAGTGCATGACGGGAAAACACTACAGTCACCATGGCGGGTAATGAAGAAGTCAGTGAAGACGACAACAGCCAACAACTTGTGCCTAAAAAGCACAGCAGCTCCGGAATTTGGGACTTTGGCTTCAGACGGGACGACGTGTCACAGACGCAAGTGCTGTGCAAGTCGTGCCGGAAAGTTATCGCAACGTCGAGAGGAAACACGACGAACTTACACAGCCACCTCGAACGCAACCACAGGGAGCTATACAGTGATTTTATTCAGTCAAAAACTTCAGCGACCAACGTTACGCAGGTACAGTCGCAAAAACATCTGTAATAAAGTTGTGGCCTACGGCTGTTCTCCTAACAAGTTTAATACTTTGCAGGAGCTTATTCTTAGTTTTCTAACCATGTGGAACACAGGTAAACGTCATAGAGGCAAACATGTGAATGTACCAAGCATTTTTTTTTAGGTTAAAAGAAAATATTGCAATAATATCGTTATCGCAATGCTTGACACCCGTATCGCATATCGCATTCATTTTCAATATCGTGCAGCCCTAACATACGTACAGCTATTCACACTGTTGTTCTTTAATCTGTTATTTTAAATTGCATTTCAAGATGAAATGTCTGTTCTTGGTCTTGGATTTTATCAAATAAATCCCCCCTTATTCTCCAGTGCGACATATATGTTTTTTCTTCTTTATTATGCATTTTTTGGCTTGTGCGACTTATTCTCCGGAGCGACCTATACTCCAGAAAATACTGTAAATGGTTGTATATATTGTCCTGATCCAGTAGTGGCATCGGTTTTGCTTCCAGTCTAAGTATCTGTGTGCGTAGATCAGGCGGTACAAACTTATTTCAGGTTCTTCATCTCGTTTGCAGATTTATTCTCTTCTTAATTGTTCTGAATTGGTTTTCTAATCTTAAAAATTGTCACATATGTTTCCTCCATGACACAACTCCTCAGAAAATCTTTAATTTTGGCAATAAATGTTTAAAAGAAGCTCCATTTCCCAGAGTTTTCCCTGCGACACTTCACTTGTTTTTAGATTCAGTGATACAGATTTGACACAGACTGAGCATGAACGACTCTCATGTCAGACTGATTTAAGACAAATATCTACAATTTAGCATCTTTGAATTTATTATCAGGACATTCAGACTCATCATGAACTCGTTTTACGTCTGTTTATCTAGAATTTGGCATCTGAGAACTTATTCTCAGGCCATGAACACTGATCATAAACTGCTTTAAGTCTGTTTATCTCAAACTTTGCATCTATAAACTTATTTCAGCCCATGAGCTCTCACCACAGACTGATTCATTCTCGTCTAGGGGGAGTTTATTTGTGAGTTTGTCAAGTAAAATGATCTTGCTGCATTGACCGATAATTCCACTTTGTTTAATTTATTTTCTGATAGATTTAAGTGTTTATATTGTACATTTTTAAAGTTCTTTTGCAGTGTAGAGCTTTGTTCACGCCGCTGTCTCGCAAAAGCTGCTTAAACACAGACTGAGGAGGCTCTAAAACTGCTAAAACATGATTAATGATGTTGGTCTAGTATTTGTTTTACTTCTGTGATGTTTTCATGGAGCCTTAAGGGTAAAACACAAACTTTGGACACACTGGAGCCGACCTGAGCTAACCTGCATATGTTGAGTTAAGCAGCCTCTGGACAAGCTTCTGTCATGTTTATTTTATTTATTTATTTGGAGGAAAAGCCCCTTGAGATGTTTCACCATCAGATGTCTCTGTCATTATGTTCTGAAGCTGCTGTGGAGAAGTTTAAGACATTATTTTATATCAGAGGTCTCCAAACGTCTTTGTAAATCGTGGTTCTCCTCGAGGTTTCTCGGTTTTTCCCCACTGGGTTTTTCCTTGCTGAAGAAGGAGGGTCTAAGGACAGGATGCTGGGAGACAATTATCCATCTGCCTACTAGATGTTGGATTTCCTGCTTTTTGTTGGACATTCTGTATTTTTGAATTATTAATTATTATTATTATTTTTCTTATTCTGCTTCATTCTCCGACATCTCTGTTTGCTAATTTAACAATTTTGTGAAGCCTAGAAAACTGTTGTTGTGATTTTGGGCTATACAAAAATAAATTGAATCGAAAGTGAGAAATGAGAGCTGTTCGTTTTAGCGGTTGCAGTAAATGGAGTAAATATAAGAGCCTTCGATGGACAGTTTGATGATGTCTTTACATTTACACGACTTTTATCCATTTATTATTGCACCAAGATAGACAGAATGATAAAACTACAATGGTAAAAGGCATTTAATTAAATCCAAGCTGCTTGGATAATGGAGGAGCGCTGCTGGTAAATCACGAACTACGCGTTTGAAATTAAATTATTAGGTTATTTATAAGTAGGTTATAATTTTATTCATCTGGAGCTAAATTCACGATGGAACAGGTAATTATTTATAAAAGCACTGCCTAAATAGAGTAAATAAAATAAAAAATGAGAAGATCTGAATGGTATCGAGAACATATCAGAGACTTAATTATACTGACAATGTCCACGTTTACATGTTTTTAATTCAGAA